>JABSTQ010004052.1:0-26571 GCA_013358835.2 Ixodes persulcatus
CAGCTGGACACGCGCCGGCGCCAGTGCGTCTGCCGCGGCTATGACGTCACTCCTGTAAATGGCCGACCAATGAAGGCGGCGCGGCGGCGGCGGTTCCGGCGCGCCAGCTGTGCGCCGTGTGACGTCACTGCTCCTCGCGCATGCGCAGCACGGCTCTTTGGGAGCCACGCGAAACTGCTCAACCTCGGCAGTGTAGCTCACGCTACAAAAAGTATGTTTATTATGCGAGTAAATACGGTACTTCTCGCAAATCCTGACGAGTGTCTAGCTGTAGGATCGTCATGGCAGGCTAGGAAAACATCTTCACGAACGCCACTGGGAATCGCCAATAGACACGCTGAGTTGCTGGTGCCGAAGTTCTCTTTGTTGAGTACACCCTGTACCAGCTCAAAGGTTGGCAGGATTCTGGAGAACATATTGGGGACTGAACCTCCTCGGTTCTTCAAGTGCTCGATGAGCCCGCGGAGTTGAGGTTCGCCCCGCTGGAGTGCTGCCATGTCACTCATGTTTACGGCACCGATGTAAACCTCATCCTTGTCATTGGTAGTACTAGCGGGAGTTGACTCGACGGGGGCCCTCGAGAGACAGTCGGCGTCACTGTGCTTGCGGCCGGAATCTGAGCCTCCTGCGATCAAGGTGTCTTGACGGGTGTTTAATGTTGGTGAGCCAACAGCGCAAAGGAATGTCTGTTACCACTCGGAACGGGCTCCTGTACAGATACGGGCGGAACTTGGTTATCGCCCAGACGACGGCAAGGCATTTTTTCTTGGTCGTCCAGTAATTGGTCTCAGCCTTTAAAAGTGTCCGACCGGCGTAAGCGATTGCTCGTTCTGTGCCCTCCTGCAGTTGGGCCTGCTCCGCTCCGAGTCCCGTATTACTTGCGTCCGTGCGAATTTTGGTCTCCGCAAATTGGTCGAAATGTCCGAGGATGGGAGGCGTCTGGAGTCTTCGCTTCAGCTCGTCACCGTTGCTCTTTTTTTGTCAACTCAAACCTTACGGATACCTGCCAAGTCTCCCGCATTACCCGGGAGACTCTCGAATTTTGATCAATTTGTACGGTTGTACGATTGACAGAAAAATCTTCCGGAAAACGCAAATTACTTCCATCCTCGCCCTTACACAAGGAGTTTTTGCCGTTGCACAAGTGGCTGCAATGATAACGACGCCCAGCCATATCTTGTTAGCATAAGCAGTGCAATATAAATGTAATGAAATTGCCTCCATTTAAATTTGTGATCAATATTTATTTTTAAAAACCGCAACCCCCCCTTCGGCTTAGAAATTCTTCCAGATTTGGTTTCTCCGAACTTGGCAGGTATGCTTACGGCATCTTTTGTGAGATGTGTCAGTGGTGCAGGCAGTTTTGCAAAATCTCGAACAAGCTGCCTATACCGTAGAATACCGCGCATCCGCCCATTCCACACTAAGCGCCCATTTCCAAATTTGTAAGATCTGAGAAAATATGCACAGTACATTTATATGTAAAATTGATGACCGGACAAGCACCCATCCCCCATTTTTTGCGATTATCTTCAAAGTTTGAGTGGGCACTTGCCAGGTTTTTTGCAGTAGTATGCACAAAGTCCGAGAAATCTTCGCACAACCTTCTTGTTGGATGGTTGCGAAAATTTTTCCACTGCGCGCGTCTTCTCGGGGTTAGGGTGAACACCTTTGTTGCTCACAATGTGACCCAGGAACTTGAGTTTGCGGTAGGCGAAACGACACTTTGATGGCTTGAGCGTCAGTCCTGCGGTTTCGATGGCGTGAGGCACGGTCCGAAGGCGTCTCGGGTGTTCGTCGAAATCCCGTGAGAATATGACGATGTCATCGAGGTAGACGAGGCAGCTCTGCCATTTCAGACTTGCTAGCACGATGTGCATGACATGCTAGAGGGTGGCTGGTGCTGTATGAAGTCCAAAAGGCATCACTTTGAACTCTTACAGTCCGTCGGGCGTGACGAAAACAGTTTTCTCACGGTTGCACTCGTCAATTTAAATCGTCCAGTAGCCACTCTTGAGGTCCGTCGACGAAAGATATCGGGAGTGGCACAGCCGGTCCAATGTGTGGTCGATGTGGGGAAGCAGATACACGTCTTTTTTTGTCATTGCGTTCAGTCAACGGTAGTCCACGCAGAACTTTAAAGTTCCGTCCATCTTCTTTACGGGCGCAACTGGAAAGGCCCAAGGACGGCTTGAGGGCTGGATGATGTCTTCGTCGAGCATTTTCTAAACTTGCTGTTGAATAACCTGTCTCTCTTTTAAAGAGACTCGGTACGGCGACTCGTGAACAGGAAGGGTGTCGTCGTCGGTGACAATGCAATGCTTTTTTACCGTTGTTTGTCGAACCCCTGAAGACCTGTCTGAGCACTCGCTGAATTCGCCGAGAAGCTCAAGCAGCTTTCATCATTCAGTAACGCAGCAAGCTCCGGGTCGATGTCAAGTTGCGAGGGCGGCATTCCCTCGTAGTGCGACGAAGTTGGCTCTTTCGAAAGTGGCTCTTTCGAAAGTGCAGGAAATTAGGTCTGAGTTCCAGAGTTCATCGATGTGGCCCATGAAGACACCTTTCGTAAGGTGTTGCGGCACTTGTTGGAAATTCGTAACCAGGACCATGGCACGCCCATCTTGAAGTTCAATTACGCCTCTTACGACACCGATTTCTCTTTCTAGAATCAGCTGGAGGCTTATCTCAAGCAGAAATTCGCCGCAGGTAGCTTGATCGGTCCCGACAGGTACGAAAACACTCGACCGTGGCGGTAAGTTCACGTGGTTTGCAAGGACTCGGACCGCGGATAACATCGCGTTAGGTCACTCCCATGGTGGAGCAGGCCATTGTAGCATCAAGCGGTTTGCTCCGAGATTGATTACAGGGCCCTACTCGCATAGAAAGTCCATTCCGAGGATAATGTTCCTCGCACAGTCTTGCAGAATGACGAACTTCACGGGGCTGGTCTCTCCTTGGATTTCAACTTGTGCAGTGTGCATTCCGGCCTGCGGTATTAGGGTGCCTCCGGCGGTTCGTATTTGCAGACCATCTTACGGCGTCGTAACATTTTGAAGACAGCGTGAAAGCCTCCCACTCAGATGAGTAGTCTGCTCCGGTGTCCACGAGTGCCGACGCGTCGTGGTCGTCGATGGTCACGCTGAGGCTGTTGGGCACCGTTGCAGAAGCATCGATCCGATGCATGGCCTCGGTTGAGTGGGAGGTCTCTGGCATTCTTGGAGGCTCTTTACGTCGTCAGTCTTCGGCAACTCCACCTCCGGGGGTTGCCGCACTTAGTTTTCCTGGCGCGACAAGGGCGACAGGCTTTCAGGACGGGGGTCGGTGCATCAGCGAAGCTGGACGTCGCGGTGACAGCGACCAAGACCCGCGGTGAGGTGCAGGCAGGGGAGACTGAGGTCGTCGAAGGTACTCTTGGGTCTCCCGTGGTCACTCCCCGTAACGTGGGCATGGGTCCTTTGGGTAGAAACCGCGCAGCCCTATTTGCCGGTAGGGGCAATGACGGTAGATATGGTCGGCTTCCCCGTAGTGGTAGCACAACGGGCGTCGGTCGGCCATCCTCCACACGTCAATCTTTCTTGGCACAGCTTGTTCTGGCCGGATGTGCGCCCAATCTTCCTGGTGTCGGGAATACTGCGGCACTGGAGGTTCACGTCGGGGGGCCACCATTGCACAGACGCAGGGCTAGTGTTGGCTGTGGGACCATTGCGGCGTTGTTTAGAGCGGGCTCCTCCGGTGCTGGTACGGTGACGGGAGCGTCGGACTGGAAGGCTCAGTGAACCTTCTCTCGGACGACCTCGTGAGCGAGGGTGAGGACGCGCTATCAGCAGCGGGTAGGATTTTGCGAAGCTCTTCCCTCACGATGCCGCGGACTATCTACCGAAGGCTGTCGACACCGGCAGTGTTCAGGTCCAGTCGGGAAGATGCGATGGTTGGAGTAGCAGGCGCACCGGCGAGTCGGTGGTAATGGCTTGCACGAGCCGTCAATGTGCACTCGATATTGGTGGCTTCAGTTACAAAACCATGGACAGTCGTCGGGGGAGTACGGACTAGGCCTCCCAATAGTTCATACGCACGAGGGCACAAAGTTTTTTCTTTATCGGCGGCCTCCGGATCGGCTCGGGCACTTGGGTGCAGGACATCCTCAACAAAGCTGGTCAGGCTTTCGTTGGGGCCTTGCATCCTTGCTTGAAGAAGGCCCTCCACTCTCTTCCGACGGTGATAGTTGATCAACATCCGCTTCAATCGGCGGTACAGGACTCCTATGAAGTAAAGGACACTTCGTGGTTCTCAAACCAGTGCCTCACAGTGCGTTTAAGCGAGAAGTAGAGGTTCTGGAGGCACTGCTCAGTCGTTCATCTGTTGTGGCGGGCGTTAAAAGTAGATGTGCTGCAATGGGGGATCCTAACTTTTAGTTAATGATTGCTGCATAATGATATGTAGGACAGCGCTTGTCATACCCTCAGTGCTAGCCATCAAAACACTTGGCGTGTGCGAATAGTGGATTGTGAGTTTGAAATTAATTCAAAGCGAACGGGGGTTTTAGTTGAATATTTTCTAATAAAATATTGAAGTTTCTCCGAGCCTTGCACTATTGTGCTACACTGAAACGGAAACCTAGTTATACTCGGGAAGGTTGTTCCCAAGCTTTTGCTTGTTCATTTCTAAGCTAAGTTAATTTTAATTTATCTTTACTTATGGACTGTGGGTTCTGAAAGACCAGTGCCCACATTGGGATGGCAAGTAAATTATACATATGACATAAAATTAGACCTATAGAAATGTTCAGCTATACCTAACCGGGATTTATATACGCAAATATTCTTCCTTAAATCTTGAATATTAAAAAAGCAAAAAAAAAAAAAAGAGGATCTTGAAGGATGAACGCAGATTCTCTGGATGTTGCTGCATAATAGCCACAGTTCAATTTAGAAAATGTTTATATTAATGTAGATATGAACATTCACAAAGTTTCTGTTTCTTTTTAAATGCACCAGGTATGCACGTGTATGTACCAGGCCACTTTGAAAGTGTGCTTTTATCTTCATGGTGGCAAAATTTGTACTTTTTGAAGTGTTGAGCGCGGTGGGTTAGCCCTGTTGAGCGTGCTTCTTACTGAGCACCCGTGCACTGCTGAGAAGCAACACCTGCAGAAGCAAGCTCTGTGGGTCTTGCTTCTTTGCAGTGTACCGGTGCTTGGTAAGAAGTGCCCCCAACGGGGCTCTTAGAAAAATAGGAATACCGTATTCACTTGCATAATGAACAGACTTTTTTCCCCAAAAAATTGACACATATTTGGGGGGAACATTCATTACTCAGGGTAAAATTTTTGCATTTACACATTTCGTGCAAATGTCATATTAGGTGTCAATATGACACGGCAAGGTACTGGGGCACATCTCCACTGACGGAGGCGTACCCATGGCTGGTTGTGGGCACGCCACAGTAACCATGCTTTAGAAATTGCGAACCTTTATAGAGCGCTTTCGGCGTGTCTTTTGCCGAAGGAAAAGTGCCCTACGAAGCTCACTCGGCACAGAGAGCAACGCAACCGTTCTTAGGCCTAACCACTTTCACGATTTCACTGTCCGAAAGCGGACCACAGACAACGGCATGTTTGTTGACATCAATGCATCTGATAAGCGAAGAATGTCCGGGGCTGGGCAATTCCTCGACCCAAGCTTCGTCAAGTGTGCGCGCTGCTCGGTTTCACGGTTGATCACTTCCGCAACTACGCACTTAAAGCCATTACGAGAGCGGCTTGGCTTGACTTGGCTTGTCCTGGCTGTTTGGCGGCAAAAGAAAATTGGCTCGGTGGGCTTGTGGCTAGCTAAGTTGGACCATAGCCTCCTTTATACTGATAATGCCTGCCCAATGGTTGGCTTCCCCATGCTTCGTCGTCGTTGCGCCTGCTTCCCTTATTTGCCACTAGAGGCGCCAAAACCCCATACAAAAATGCAGACGACGCTTCTCCGCTGCCCGCTGCTACAGTCCACTGTGACGCCATTTGTGAACTGAATACATTTGTAACCTGTGCTACATAGCTAGCGCACGGAACCGTCAGTATAGTTTTCATACATAAAAGAAGTCTTAACCTTTCTTTTAGCTTTCACTTCTTGGTTTTGTTTCTATGCTGAAATGTTACCAGACCTCTGGTGCTTGTCACAGCGACAACAGTAATAGTCATTCCAAATTAAAAAGGAGACAGAGAGGCTGGTGGACATTCACGACGTTGCAACAGCAGCCACTTGGCGTTTTTATTGCTTCTGGAGCAGAGTTGGAAAACATACGGCCCGCGGACCACATGCGGCAGTCAAGGGATTTTTCTCAGGACCGCGAGTGAGCCTTCGCTGACCGGAAACCTGCGCACCCGTCGGCAACGCTCTGACCGGGAACCTTAAAATACATTTTCAATTTTTTTTTTTTTTTTTTAAGCTCACAGTTTTTTTTTGTGTTTTGACCGGCTTTTTCTGGTCTGCACTGTTTTTCACGGATGCAGTTCTAGAGCTTTAACGATTTCCTAGATAGTGGCTTGTTGAAGAAGATCTTCTTGAGGTCATGCTTGTCAGACACGGATGCAGAGTAGTTTGTGGAAATTGGCCTGAAATACTTAGTGCACAGAATTTGCAGGGTATCTTTGTAATGGTTTACATCTTTATCTGCCTTTGCGCATTTCAGAACGCCATGGTGCATAAGTGTATCTACCAAAGTCTCAACAGCTACATACAAAGGCTTTTTCAGCATATTTCGTTTTTTTTCAGTAAAACCTCTACGAAGTTCTTCAACGCATACAGCACTCTCACTAGCTTCTCCGATGGATAGTATATTGTCCTGCCCTGTCTTGGTTCCTGATGATGGAATCACTGTGAGCCGTAGAAGCCTGCTTAATAACCAGTAGGAAGCAGTCACTGCAGTTGACTGCTTCCTTTACCACCCGTGCCAAATATCCACCAACTACTACGTGACGCCACACGCACACCGTGTAGCGTCACGGTGTGCGTGCCGGGAGCCGCAGACAGCCTCGGGCTATTGAGCTATGCCGGCTATGGCTAAGCGCTCTAGGGCTCTGAGAATCGAACAACCGAAAGAAGTTACTCGTGTCACAAAAATATCACGTGATCCCGTGACCTATTTAAACACGCAAGGTAACGTTACCGCGTAACCTAACATGGAAAACTTACGTTATCACATAGCTTAACGTGATAATGTAGCTTACACTAGCTACAGTGAACTGTAGTAGCAGACAGCGGACAAGCGTCGTCTGCTTTTCTTTATGGGGTTTTGGCGCCCCTAGTAGCAAATATGTGAAGTAGGCGCGACGACGACAAAGAAACCATTGGGCAGGCATTTTCAGTATAAAGGAGGCTATGGTTGGACGCAGTTCGAGACTTGCGGAGCCGAAAATTGTAGGTGCGTTCATTACACGAGGGGAAATGAAAGTCCACATATTGGTACCTGTTATGAGGAGTGCGTTCATTATGCGAGTGCGTTCATTTTGCGAGTAAATACGGTATTTCATTGCCTCTCGAAGCTAATATTGTCACGAATGACAATTGATGAGGCGAAAATAACTGAAGAAACTAAACGTTTAATGGGGCGAACTTGTGCCCAGAAACAAAAGGAAAAGCGATAACAGCAGAAGAGAATAGAGCGTCGCGGGCGTCGAGGTCGGCGTGACAGCAGAGTCGAACGCTGGGGCGAAAACTGAGTCCGGTTGGTTACGCGGAGCCCCTTTTGTGCACGCGTGGGCTTCTGGAACATTCGGCCTGGAACATTCGGCGCGCAGAACATTCTAACCTAGAACGAGCAACACGGTTCTCGAAATTACCAGAAATCTAAATTGGAAGAATAAATAAAAGACGCGGCGCTGCCAGGGATCGAACCCTGGGCTTTCTGCGTGGAAGGCACGCGCGATAACCGTTAGGCCACGAGCGCGCTGCCTACTTAGTTAGCTGCGCTCGCGGCAATATCAAATAGCGTATTTTTCGTAACTACCATTTGAATATTTGCTCAATCCTATGAAACAGCATACCTACGTGACCTTGCACCTGGCCAAGTCCTACACTGATGTCCAGGGGGGGGAGAGGGTCTTTTATGACCGATCGGCGAGGAGGTTTCTCCCAGCCACTGGCAGTGTCAGCTTTTGGGCATCCAAGCACAGCCCAAGTTGTGAGAATGGCACCACCCTGTGGCTGCAGGCAGCTGACGCAGGCTCAGCACCGGCACCTGGAAGTGGCCGCCGCCCTGCTGGACCTGTCCTCGGCCAGCGTCCTGCCGGCCCTGGACGCCTGTCCCGCAGCCAGCAACCCCAGGGACTGCTTCCTCGTCATCCTGACAGCTTATGCGTAAGGGGGTCCCAGGGACTGGCCTGTCTGGCCAACCTGCGCTCACAACTCTGGGTCTCGTCCTTTAAAGACAACAATTTTCCGCTTTTTACGGGCTAACTCTGGAAATTATTCTGTATCACCCGTAGAACAAAGAACAGAAAACCACTTTTTCTCTCACGCGCTAGTTTATATTTTAACTAATGAAACAAATCTAGCATCTTTTGAGTGATGTCGCCGTGTGTACGACCTGGTTTCCCACTTGGTTCTGTAGACATTTCAAGGATTAGTATCTTCCCAGGGTTGTGGCAGGCGAGTGTAGCAGCAGGGGGGATTGGTTTTGGTGACTTCACTGTACGTCGGGCAGGCAAAATCTGCTCAAATTGTCCAAAGATTGATTTATGGCAAATTGCTAGGCAATTGTGATTTATACATGCTACATTCTAGCATCACAAACGTTTAGCTATACAGTAATCCCTCATTATAACAAAGTCAACGGGACTGCAAAAAAATTCGATATAAGCAGTAATTCAATAAAAGCGATAGTCAAAAAAACAGTGCTACCAGCCTTGAAGCTGGACGGGACCAGTGCGGAACACTCCGACCGTATATTTAATCGAACCAACCTCAGTTATGAACATACCGCGGCAGGTTTATCGAGTAAACGAATAATTAAGTGGAGTTTGCCGATAATTTCATATTGGCATGACTTCTCCTCGAATTGCTCCAGATATCCCAAGAACACAGTCACCGCCGCTGCACTCTATTTGTTTCGAAGCAGCCGTAGGATTTTTCGCGTGTCCACAGTCGTCGACGTTTCCCGAAATGCCTCTCCGACGTCGCTTCGTGTTTACCCTGGCCACATGCAAGGTCTACGCTCGCAGCATCCGTGGCAGGAGCAACGACAAGAAGGTCCACATCGACAAGCACGAACGAATCAAAGTTATCCTTTGCCAAACCGTTTTCACACACTTTTATAGAGATCGTTGCAGCTATGGAACTCGTGCGTCAGCTCAGCAAGCTTGCTTGTGAGAGAAAATTCAACATGCGCTAGGCAGTTGGGGATCTTTCATCTTTGTGTCACGGGCTTGCTTTCTGCTGCATGAGAAACTTCTCGAAGTCGTCCAGTATGCCTTGCTTGTTCCGCAAAATGGTGGACAGTGTCAAACAGCTAGAATGTTGAATTCTTTGGCAATTTCGGTCTTGGGCCGGCCACTTTTGTCAACCTCGCAGATCTAAGCGGCTTTCGGTAAATACTCCCTATCTCCGATACGATGCACATGTGCGTGTAGTATGCCGCAGGTGCGCCCGCACTGGTGCGCGCGTTGCAGTTTCCTGAGGGATGATCTCTTCTGGGCTTCATCTCTTTCTTCACCCAATTCCGACAGGAGTTGGGTAGCGTTGGGCGTGGACGCCGTGTGTAGCGACGGAACACTGACGCTGGTCCCTGCCCGCGTTGGCGCATCGGCATCGGAAGCGGTGCTCTGGGAGCTCTGCACACTCTGCCCTCCGTCACCTGTTTACCCCGTTTTTCCAGTTTTCTGTTTGCCTCAGTGGAGAGGGAGGAGGGAATGCAAGGGTCTTCTTGCACCTCCGTGTAGGCTTGCATGCTTTCGGCACCTCGGCCTTCGTAATAAGCATGGTCGGTCGCCCATACACTTAAAATAATCCGGTTAATGATGCGTGCATTTCGGTCGGGACCTCGTTGAACTTCTATAAAAGCGGTAATTTGAAAAAGTGATTTTGCTATAACGAGGGATTACTGTACTTTTTTCCAGATGCCAAATGCCTATGTTCATGGTGCTTCTTCATCAGATAGTTTAATGCATACCATAACCATATGTGCACTTAAGGAAACATGATCCTCGAGAATATTTTTGTTTTACATTTTGAAGGTAGGAGGCTGAAATTTGCACAGTTATTACTTATTTAGCTCCTCTTGTCATATATGTAGTTAGTTTTTTTATATCTGCCTCGGTGAAATATCTGTGCCGTATGAAGGCATATAAATGCCTTTTTTGTGCACCCTTTTTCTCTCAAATTTACTATAAGAGAGCATCCTAAAATAACGAAAATAATCCCTAGAGAAGGGGAACAAGAGGGACAAAGGACAAACATATATCTCCAAACACAGCTAGGTGACTGGTGCGCGACCGAAAAAATCTGCCTGGTCCGGGTATCAAACCCGGGACCTCTCGATTACAGGTGGAGCGCTCTACCAACTAGCTAACCAGGGGTTAGACGTCAGTAGAGCAAACAAATTTTATCAGCTGCCACCATTCTTGGTGGCAGCTGATACGTCATTCTTGTTCAGCTCGCTTGCACCTTTGCATTTAATTGCATTATAATCATTACCTAAAATAACTTGGTTGCTTCTGTGTGAACCAAAGAATGTGCAAATCCACCTGAAAAAAAATATCTATACCTCGAGAGAAAATAAAAATTGTGAACTATTCAGTCATCACTTTTTATGTTTCACTTTTAGTTTTATAATTCTTATAAAATTTTAGTGGTGCCAATCGCATAACTAGCAAGATTTGCTCACTCTACACATCACCAGGAACACCTGTGCAGAATTTGGTTGCAATACAGTAACCGCAAACGGTGAAAATTGTGTGCACAAACTCTGAAAACTGACAAAAATACCAATTTGAGAAAAACGCAAATGAAAGTTTCGTTTTATGTGACATAGCTAAATTCTCACTCGAACAACACGAAACTTGGGGGTAATATAGTTCCAAGTGTCAGAGCCTGGACCACCAAACTAGAATTGCCCCGCTGCATAGCACAGCTCCAGACAAGATGCCAGTCCCTTTCACATAGCAATCGATTCCTGGTCAGCGAGTTTGCACTTTCCGCAAGTCGAGCATGCCGCGCCACTGACGAGAGCTTCCATTGCGCCGATCTCTCCAATCGCAGTACTTCCACTCTCATCTGCAGCTCTCTGTCCATTTTGAAACATCCTGATCTTCTTTTCCGATGCACTAACGAAGTCGTCAGCGCTGCCGATGAAACTCGAGCGATCGAACTCGGAAGTGTCGCCACGTCGCTTTGACCAAGGTTAGGGTTAGTTTCCGCGGATTAACTTTTCTTCTTTGAAGCTTTCCGCTTGCCCTTTTTGCGATTTCCTTTGAACTTGTGTGTCGTCCAAAACTTCCAAGCTCGAAAGTTGCGTTTTCGGTCGACGTCCATCGCAAAGAAAGCGGAATGATCGAACAAGTCGTTGGTTCTGATTTCAGGATGCAGTGCGACGCTAAAATAGCAAGCAAGCTTTGCCGCGCAGCACGTTGCTCTCGGCCAATGGCGGGGCCACAATCGCATTGCGTGATTTAAAAGGCCGGTGGCGACGCGCGTTTGCAGTGGGAAAAACATTTATTTCTTTTTATTTGCAACCAGAATACGAAACTATTGACGACAGTTTCGGAGTGAAAACGGATGGGCCTATGCGCCGAAATAAACGCGCGGGCGGGCAACAACGTTACTAGATTACCTCAGTTGTGGAACTCCCGCGGAGGGGGGTACCCCCCCTCACTCACTTCAATCCGCCTGGAGTCGTTCGAAGCGCCATCTATATTTTCGTTTCATAACTGTGCATTCTGAAGAGCACAGCTGAAGCGCCAAATGGCGAACACAACGCCGCCTTTTCTCCCGCAGCGGTCACTCGAGGAACTGCACGTGACATCTATTTTGGCTTCAATCGGCCATTTCGGAGCCGTAACAGATACAGTGGAAAGGGTTACAGGGGTGCCACCACCGTATCCCCAGCGGACGCGCCGCGACACATTACCGAAGTTAAAATGCGCCTAGGTCGGGACGCGCTACCTGAAATCCCCGCTGAGGCATGGTTGTATAAAAACAATATTAATTGTGCTGCAAAACCTTGAAAACTAAAAATTTTACAAAACATCACGCGCCCCCCATTTTGTACTAAACTCCAATAAAAATTGCTACAAAAAGAGTTTTTTTCCGTTGGTTTTTACGTTTTAGTAACGTTGAAACGAACGTATCCCGATTCAGTTACCAAAGCAGCCGTCCGGCGGCGCGTCGAGCGACTCCGGGCGAGTCGTGGTGAGTGAGGGGGGGTACTGTTCGTGCATGCAGCGTCTATGAACAGTTCCGTAACTGAGTTAATCTAATAACGTTGGCGGGTGACACCGTGATCCGAAAAATCACGCGCTCGAAGATGGCTCAAATCTTCGCTGTTTTCCATCGCGAAAAGGGCTTCTAACTCATATCTGACTAATTTCGCGATGATATCTGGTCTAGATTTTTTTATACGCAAAAGAGGAAGGTTCAAAAGTAAGAGAACACAAAAAAACGCAAAATAACTTTTTTTTTAAAAATAATTGCCGTTTTTCGACTTGCATCTTCCCTTAATAGTGGTTCCTAGAATGAAGCAGTACTACCACTAATCGGGCTGATAAACCTGGCAATCTTCCAGAGCCTTCCATACCGCAGATTTGAACCCCAGTGTCCAGAGTGGAGACGCTTTCATGTACAAAGCTTTATAGCCAGAGTAGTTGAATGCTATTCCTCGCGAAACAAAGAATTGACGTAATTAGCTTCGAAAAAATAGTAGCTGTTTCGTGCAAGTATTTACGGTAGACCCTCAATATAGTGAACCTGCATTTAGTATACCTGCTAAGCCTCCCATATTACCCGGGAGATTTCCGAATTTCAACCATTTCGTACGGTTGTACGATTGACCGAAAAATGCCCCGAACACACACAAACAAGGAGTTTTTGCCATCGCAACTGACGACAGCGATGATAGCGAGGCCCAGCTGCATCTCGCTGGCACGAGCGGTGCAGTACAAATACAGTGTAAGCTCGTTATAACAGACTTTGGTTTTGACCAAGATTTTGGTCTGTTGTGAAAGGAGTATGTTGTATGCAGATATGAAGTTGAGTCAATGGTGCATAGAGGAAAACCAACCGAACTTCACAAATCGGTATGTTATATCCAAATATCAGTTGTAACCAGGTCTGTTGTAATGAGCTTAGACTGTATAATGATGTTTTTGTGTGAATTCATAGTCAATGTTTCTTTAAAAAAAAAAAAAAAAAGCTTTAGCGTAGAAACTCTTTGGGATTTGGATTTTCCGAATTTGGCAGGTATGTATGTAGTGAAGATGGGGACGTAACGAAAGAAAACCGTGAATTGAAGTGTAGTACACGGTCTAATAAAGCTTTGCAAGAGAGCGTGTTGTGAGGAACGTGCAGTGATGACGATCGAAAGGGAACCGCCATGGCTGACAGGTAGGAAAGTAAAGAAGCAGACTTGAGGTTGGTTCCTGCGTCGTGACTAGCCTAGTGGCATAGAAGATGGGGGTGTGTGTTGATTACGAGAAACTTTGGAGATAAACGAACGTCCGAGATGCACGGTGGTGTCGCTTTTTTGGGGGGACCCGTTTCAGAACGCTGCAGCACGAGGGAAGGTTCAACGAAGGAGTCACCCAGGCTCTGGCTAGGCTGCTGCTGGAGTGCTCAAAGGTGAGGCTTGCTTCGCCCCCTTGCGTCTGCCACCCATTAGGACCATGAGTACACAAAACTTTGGACGGCCAAGGTTGGCTGCAGTACCAGTGATGGAAGTACTGCGCCATTTGCACCAAGTTGCGCCATGGACAAAAGCCTGCTACATCTTGCGCCAAAGTGCAGTTTTTGCCAAGAATTGTGCCACACCTGTGCCAAAATAAGTGAAGCAAAAAAAAATGCTATTGGTAAATTTTTTTATTTAGAGAAGTAGGAGAAAAGGAAAATGGTACAAAAATCATAAGCCATTTCACTTTGTGAAGATAGATGACCAGTGAAGCTGTTTAGCACACAACACAGACCTACCTTGAGGAGCCGGAGGAAACTAGACAGGCGCGACGGGACCCCCACTCCGGGAAAGCGGAAGGAAAGGAAGCCACCGTAAAATCCCGTAAGGACACCCTCCCCCGAGAGATTGCCCATCCCGTTTTTCTGGCTAAATATTTGTAACAAAACAATTCCGAAACATTGCCCACCCCCCCATTCCTGTCGGACGTCAAGCTATGTCCGGCAGGAATCGCGCATCAACAGCGCGATCTGCGGCACATGTACGCGTGATATTGGCTCTTGTAACACGGAAGTTGTTCCCATGTGTATATTGGATCGTGAAATGCGATCCCGCTACGTCCGCAATCTGCGTGCTCGATGTCGGTTTCCGTGACAGGCAAGATTGTAGCGGGTCCCTGTGTGTTTATTTCACCATAAAATATGAATATGCTGCGCCTGCAATGTGCGGTACAGTGAAATCAGGGGGCCGCGTAAAATTGTTCGTTATTCTGAAAGGTCATTATAGTGAAAACCTCGAAATTAACCATAATTATTTATTTTCAAATGATTAAAACGTCCTACCTTTACAATGGTGGGTCCTTGAACTCGTTTTTCACACAGATGCACAAGTCAACATCAGACAAAGCACATTTATTTAAAGTAGTCGGTGATTTTCTTTTTTTTTTTGATGCGTGCAGCACGAAAGATTGTTTTTTTTTTTTTTTTTTGATGCGGCAGCACTGTAGCACGAACGCCGGCTTGCTTTGTGGACGCAATAAACACTGAAAAAAGCCGCGTCTAACAAGGCTCGAGAGCACACGCAGAAGTGAGAAACAAAGATGACAAAGATAAACCCGATGCGTCGCCGGCGACACAGCCAGTGCGGTTCCACCGTAGACTGGCGTGCTTTGTAAAATAGCCGTCAACAAAAAAAAAAAAGAAAGAAAATCGTCAACGCAAAAAAGAGTTAGGTTTTCGCCACGCTTCCTCCACAAAAAAAAAAAAAAAAAATTCAGCGTGTTTTTTTTTTTTTTTTACTTTCTCAGATTTTTTGCGCACGTTCTCCCTGCCTCCCTCTTGCCCTTGCTGAACCCTCGCCTCTGCGCTCTGCGCCATCTGCGCTGCCCATCGTCGTTTCAGAAAAAAACAAAAATCAAAGTAGTCTGTCTTCCGTTATCTCTCGCGCTGTCTCGCATTTTCAACGGAGCGAGTTGCAACTTGCAAGGCGTCCGCTCGCCGTGTCGTCTGCTAGCCTGCTGCTCCGGCTGCCGTGTCAGATTCACTGAAACCTTAGAAGTCCCGCACTTCAGAATATGAGTTCGTAGTACTGAGGTGTTGTTAACATGATGCGGAGCTAAATATAGCGCTCGTTATTCTGAAATGTTTGTTATTCTGAAGTATGTTGTAGTGAAATAATTTTGCATTACAACCATAGGCAGTCAGCACTGGATTTTTTAGAAGTTTGTTAATCTGAAAAGTTTGTTAAAGTGGTGTTCCCTGTACCGAGATTTGACTGTATCCGTTCCTAGGAGATGCAAGTTCTCGGTGGGTTTCTGCGGGTCCTTCGCACCATGAGACTCGAATCAAATTTCTGGAACCTTCAGTACAGATCACGCGCTTTCTCGGGGCGCCTTCGCGACTGCGCGCGCGTCCCGGCAGCTACTGCCAGCAGCCGTTGCAGCCATCTGTTGAGTCGTACATCGTTTGGGCGTACCGTATCTGTGGCAGCGTAAAGGCATCGCAACGGCTGAACTTATTTGAATACATTTTTCGTCGTAACTTACCTTCACGTATTGAAGTGTCACTGAATCCACTTATTTTGCGCCACAATTATGGCAGATTTCGACCAGGCTCAGCGAAGCGTTGCTGCAGCAGACGACAGAGCCGGTACAAAGGAGAGGAATGGGAAAGAGGCAGCCGTTGGCTCGTCGTTCGTTCGACTCGGCTGCTCAAATGTTGTTGTGGTAACCTGCGCCGGCTCACGTATGCGACATGGTAGTTGGAGGAGAGACGTTGGGAGGGGCGTACCGTGGACTCCCATTATTCGTGGCACGGCGCGCGTGGGCTTTTGGGATTTTTGAAAAGGGTCTACTCCCGCGTGTTTATCGCATTGTGAAATGCAAATTTGCCCTGTCCACGATCTGCGGTATCAGTTTTCGCGTCTTGTGGTTTATAGCAAGTGCACCAGTGCTTATCATTAATTTTCGATACAGTTTTGCTGTGGAAGTCCCAAAGATAGCCCACCCCATGTTTTTCACCATTTATCTCTTCATTTTGGCTGGGCGTTCTTACAGGATTTTATGGTAGGCACGCAAGCGCTTGGAACGACGACAAAGAGAGGGCTGTGCGAGCGTAGACATGGTCGACGCAGGTCGCACAGCGGCAACTCTTTGAGAAATTTTTATTATTTACCTGAGAGTCTACTGATCTTGAAAATGGTGCCTATTTATAACTAATCTACTGAATAGACCTATTGCTGAATTACCCAAGCATCAAGGAGAATGCAGGGAATGGTGTTCCACACGCCGCATGTACCGGCGTCTGCAGCAGTAACAGTTTTAAAGCAAAAGCCTACAACAAATGGCATCTTGCACGCTTGTTCATCAACGCTTTATTTTACAGCGAAGCTGTCTATGGCTAAGTCCTGGCAGATCGTCTCCGGGGTCAGACTGAGTGTAGACCAACAATTTTGTACAGTTAATGCTGCTGACGCCGGTGCCGCATGAGCACGCCTTTCCCGTAAAGAAGATTCTAAGTAAATAACAGAAATAAAGCATAGATGATTGCGCATGCAAGAAACTATTTGTTGTAGGTTTTTGCTCTAGAAAAGTTAATGCTGCAGACGCCGGTGCCGCACACACGTGCCTTCCTTACGCGTGTTGTCTCTCTCCCCCCCTGACCTTGCGCAATGTTGCATGCTCTTCGGCGGCCACCTGCTGAAGATCGCACCACTCTTTATCAGTCGAACTTAACACTTCACATGGGTCGCACCTGTGTTGTATGTTACAAAGAGGAGCAGCGGGAGTACGAGGAGTGTCGGCGCGCCCAGAAGCGAGATTGGGCACATATCCAACGTAAAACCGCCCTTGCCGCTGCTCCCAGTCCAAGATAGCAAATCCCACCGGAGTGCCAGCTTCACTGGATTTCCCTCTTCGTGGGGTGGAAGGGCTCTCAATTTTAGAGTGCAGCTCTTAGGCGCTCGTTTCCGGCTTGAGCAGCGTCGCCGTCGTTGTTGGTTTAACCGCGGCGACGTTTCGGCACCTTGCTGAAACGTTTGCGCTCACGGGGGTCACGTGACCCCCTCAGCGGGGTCACGGGGTCCAGGTTCCCATCTCTCAGACCCCCCTCAGGGGGTCCTGAGGGGGGTCACATGACCTCAGGGGGGTCACGTGACCCCCTGAGGTGGGTCCTGAGGGGGTCACGTGACCCCCGCGAGGTCACGTGACCCCGGTGACCTCACGGTTACGCCGACGCCGCTCGGAGGGAGGAGTAGCAGGCAGGATGAGGAGGAGGGAGGAGGGGTATACCCTCCCCTCAGTACCCTTCCCTCCTTCTCAAGAGCTGCGCTCTAATTCGGCGTCACAGGGAGTTGTAAACGGCTTTCATTTTTTGGTTATTTACTTTGAATCTTCTATACAGGGAAGGTGTGTGCGGCGGTGCGAGCTTGGAGTTTTTAGTCACTGCACACGAAAAATTCACGGAACGCTATCCATAAACAGCTTCACCGTAAAAGAAACACAAATGCAGTTTATGGGCTGCTATGTGCACGCGCTGTTGGTTCCGAAACTTTGCAAGCTGGGGCCCCACAGGTTCACACTCGCTGTCAAAGCACTTCTTTTGTTTTAGAGCTAGGGGCCCGTTTCCGGCTTGAGCGGCGTCGCCGTCGGCGTAACTGCGCGGTGCATTATGGGAAATGTCCCATAATGCACCATGCGAGCCCCCCCTCCCCCCGAAGTCACCTGACCCCGGGAGGGCTCGCACGGTGCATTATGGGAAATGTCCCATAATGCACCGCGCGAGCCCCCACCTGGAGTCACGTGACCCCGGGGTCACGTGACCTGTGGGGGCAGGTCACGTGACCCCCCCCCTCCCCCCGAGGTCACGTGACCCCGGGAGGGCTCGCGCGGTGCATTATGGGAAATCTCCCATAATGTACCGCGCGAGCCCCCACCCGGAGTCACGTGACCTCGGGGAGGGGGGGGGTCACGTGACCCCCCCGATGACGTCATCATCACTGATGACGTCACAGGCATCCGCATCGTCATCGTCATCATCACTGATGACGTCATCAGTGACGTCACTGATGACGTCACCGGCATCTGCATCGTCATCGTCATCATCACTGATGACGTCATCGTCACGTGAGGTCACGTGACCCCCCGACGTCACGTGACACCCCAAGGTCACGTGACCCCCCCCCCCCCCCAGTACCCTTCCCTCCTCCTCCTCAAGAGCTGCGCTCTAATTCGGTGTTACAGGGAGTTGTAAACGGCTTTCATTTTTTGGTTATTTACTTTGAATCTTCTATACGGGGAAGGTGTGTGCGGCGGTGCGAGCTTGGAGTTTTTAGTCACTGCACACGAAAAATTCGCGGAACGCTATCCATAAACAGCTTCACCGTAAAAGAAACACAAATGCAGTTTATGGGCTGCTATGTGCACGCGCTGTTGGTTCCGAAACTTTGCAAGCTGGGGCCCCACAGGTTCACACTCGCTGTCAAAGCACTTCTTTTGTTTTAGAGCTAGGGGCCCGTTTCCGGCTTGAGCGGCGTCGCCGTCGCCGTCAGCGTAACTGCGCGGTGCATTATGGGAAATGTCCCATAATGCACCGTGCGAGCCCCCCCCCCCCCCCCCCCCCCCGAAGTCACCTGACCCCGGGAGGGCTCGCGCGGTGCATTATGGGAAATGTCCCATAATGCACCGCGCAAGCCCCCACCCGGAGTCACGTGACCCCCCCCTCCCCCCGAGGTCACGTGACCCCGGGAGGGCTCGCGCGGTGCATTATGGGAAATGTTCCATAATGCACCGCGCGAGCCCCCACCCGGAGTCACGTGACCTCGGGGAGGGGGGGGGTCACCCGACCCCCCCGATGACGTCATCATCACTGATGACGTCACAGGCATCCGCATCGTCATCGTCATCATCACTGATGACGTCATCAGTGACGTCACTGATGACGTCACCGGCATCTGCATCGTCATCGTCATCATCACTGATGACGTCATCGTCATCGTCACGTGACCCCCCGACGTCACGTGACACCCCAAGGTCACGTGACCCCCCCAAGGTCACGTGACACCCCCCCCCAGTACCCTTCCCTCCTCCTCCTCAAGAGCTGCGCTCTAATTCGGTGTTACAGGGAGTTGTAAACGGCTTTCACTTTTTTGGTATCATGACCACACTACTCTTTGTGGAGAGGGGGAGGTTTCTCCTACTTTCTTGTAACTTATACGTTTCAGGTTTTCTTTTCCTCGAAGAAGGTTCTCCGCTCTTTCCATGCCAAAGTACATGCTCTCCCCGGGCGATTGATGCCCTGCATTCTTTGCTTTTTCTGTGGATAGTATTTTTGACGAGATAGAACGCACTTACTAAAGCGATCTTGAGTGAAATTCAGGTCTTCCTTAGGATGCCTATCATTTTTTGAAACTCGTTTTGTGGAAACATGTTTCGTGGACAACATTTCATGGACATACATTTCATGGACATACGGTTCGTCGACGCTGTACGTTTTGTGGGCGCATGCTCCTGCAACGTTTCGTCCAGAACGTATTTCTTCACTGTAATACAGTACCTTTAGAGGGTGCCACCAAGCAGGGGAAAGTCACTAAGCCACAAAATGCTAGCGCGTGATTCACTAAGGCGTGCTTAACCTAATCATGCCCCCCTCTCTCCCCCCTTCCCGTAATCCAAGCCAGACACGAAAAGTTTGTTACGAAAACCGCAAGGTTGAAATCGACGAAACTTTGCAGGCTTTTCTATGAAACGAGCACGGGAAGCCTTTCGATCAAACGTTGCGTGTTGACGAAACAATCTGTAAATGAAGCGTCAGTCGACGAACTGAATGACACCGGGCAAAAAATTAGATCCGGATCCGCAGATATCCGCATCCGCAGCCCCTGACATTCGTATCCGATCGCTATTCAGTTAGTCAAAATTTACATCTGAGGATTGAAGGTCCAGGCACAAAACTGTTTTCATTCAACCGGATGTGGTCAGAATGACACTGAAGCTTGGCATTTAACTGTCTTCATTACCAATCGTTGTAGGAATCTTTGCTTCACAAATTTAGGCGGGTCACATTGTCAGTTGCCAGGAAAAGCACTTGGAAAACCAAATTCACCAGTTTAGGTGGGTCACATCGGAAAGTGGCCAGGAAATTCAAAAAGGGAAAATCCCCCGAAAATGTGATTTTGTGAAACTATTTTTTTCTGTAGAAGAGTAGTAAGCTGGGCGAGTTGGTAAACAATGAACATGGGGCAGACGGGACGGTGTCTGAATGACCGGCTACGAGAGCACAAACTTTCTTTAACATCCACTGTAGGAGGTCACCTTTCGGTGCACTGTAAGACCTGCAAGTGCACAGCATCTTTAGAAAAAACCTCAATCATTGGCCGCTTTAAAGAAAAACAAACGCGCGAGGTGCTCGAGGCGTTCACCATCTTGTGCCTGGCCGATCGCTGCGTTAGTCAGCCGTTGGTAGCTTTGAGCGAAAAAGAAGTTGCCTTCTTGCGAACATTTGACTGCGACTGAACTGCTTACCCCCTGGTGCCATTGTCCCCTGTAAAATTTGTGCTTCATCTTTCTTTTCTTCACTTAATATATCAGAGTTGTGAGTGCGCGCCTGTCTGTGTTCTGTGTTCCTTCCTCGTTTGTCCTCGTCTCTCTGTGCGCAATTTTTAACCATATTTTCTTCTGTTCTTTATGTTATAACGAACCAACCAGTAAAATGTTTTTACTGTGCTGGGTTAATAATTGATGCAAAATTAGCAACAAATTAATAATTGTACCCCGAAAACTGCCGAAAACGCGAAAATTCGAAGACATTTTTATTGCAAACGGAGCGGCCGAGCATGGCGATCTCAGGCGCGTTCAAAAGGCCAGTTTCTTCCCTCTCGAATGGCGACGATGATGTTTCTGTAGCGCCATCGGAAGGTGCACAAAATGTCAAAATCCAGAATGCGCTGCTGTCACGCTCGTTGGCTTCATCGAGCACGTGATCCAAGTGCGCGCTGCCACTGGTCGCGGGTTCGGTTGCCCGAGCAACCACGCTGCGCATTCCGATTGCACAGGCAACAAATGAGCCTCCTCGCACGGTTTCCTCCTTGCCCGCTTTCTTTCCACTTTGCGAGTCATCTGCTCGCACCTGTGTGAAGCTGTTGCTTGCCTGCGAAGGACTTTTGCGTACCTTGTTCATGATGATTTTGCCGTCGCTACTCTGAGCTTTTCTTGTCCAAATTTTGAAAATGCACAATTGCAAGAAGTACTAAAAATACAGTCGAATCTCGTTTATTCAAACACGCTTAATTCAAACTTTCGGTTTATTCGAACTGACACTGTGGTCTGTTCCGGTGTACGCTATATGTATTTCAATGTGTGAAAATGCCCGGTAATTCAAACGCGTGAGCGTTCTCGCCAGTTAATTCGAACATCCTGCGCCGCCGACCATGCTCTCAGGAGCGGGCTAACTCACGCGGCAGCGCCTCCGACCCGGCCGTGTGGCCACGCTATGCCGTGCGCTAGCTGCTACTCCCGACTTCAGTTCCAAGTAACCATGACAACCGATTACCTGGTGACCTTGAATGCTGCAATGCGGTGCTGGCAGCGGCTGTTGTCCTTTTCTCTCTTGCACAATGACGGTGCTGCGCCGCTTGTCTTCGGCGTGTTTTCGGCAGGAGCGCAACAGTTACGTTTCTTGCCTGCCTTGCACTCGCGCGTTGCTGCGCTTCGGCATGTTTTCGGTAAGCGCGCGACTGACGTTATCTGGATTCCAAGCGTCATGGATAACTGATGCCGAGATCATTCAGGCTACTTGCCCTCAACTGGCCACACATGGAGACCCTTCAGCCCTCAGTGGCGAAGATTCTGATGCCAGCGAAGAAATGCTCCCACCTAGTGCAACTGACGTAGCGTCGGCGCTGGACACAACCGCGCGCTACTTCTCGTGCCAAGAGAATGCTGACGCCGCGTTAGTGCTAGTCTCCAAGCTCCAAGCGATGCTTGTTGATTCACGACTGAGGAACCGCGCACAGGCACGCATCACGGATTACTTCCGTTGGTGATCGGTGTAAATAAATGTCCCAAAACTCATCACTCGTGCGTTAGCTCAGTGCACATGCGGCGTCCAACGCAGCGCTGCGCGTAAGTACTCCATTTAATGAGCTTTCTTTAATTGAAACTCCGTTTTATTCGAACAAATTTTTGGTCCCCCTCGAGTTCAAATTAACGAGATTCGACGGTACATTTCAAAGCAGCTGAACTACGGCCATCAAGAGTGGTGTTTTATCTGCAAACCTATCAATTAGAATAGAAACTTGCCCGTTTTCACACTTTGCACTGAAACGTGTGATTTTGTGCAAAGAAGTAACTAAAAAGAACTTGCAAATACCCGAATGGGACTCTTGATGCTCATTTTCCAATAGTCATACTCTCTGTTATTTATTTTTCAATGACGTAATGTCACGGAGAGCTAAAATCTATTCTTCCTTCTTTTTAGGTCCAACTAAAAAAAAATTATTAATGAACATTAGAATAATATTGATCGATCACTTTTTATCTTATTTTTGAGAGATGTGTCAAAGTGTTTTTGAAGCTGTCAAAAAAATTTAATAATGACTAGTCTATTTTCTATTCTCGTTCATGCGATGAGGAACTGTCACTGATTTTCAGTGGCTGAGGTTACTAGCTCCAAAACCAAATCTGTTCAAGCTTTGTTTTTGTTTTGTTATTGTACTTAAATTACTTTTACAGTGTGGTTTCTTCATATAAATATGTGTCCTGGGCATCCAGGTAACTTTTGACCCCTTGCCCACTAATGACGAGTGTCACTCTTGCCACCCCTTACGGACCATAAAGCCCGACCACAAGCCCGACTCGCATCTCAGTTTCGGCGCTTGTTTTATGCGCTCTCTAGCAGATGGCAAAACCACCCTTGTCGTTTCATTTACATTAGGTAGTTTGCTCGTTCGTTTCGCTGTTTGGCAGAGAGAGAACACTACATTTAGCCGAGAAAAAAAAAACGTGGCTTGTGAGCGTTCGTGCTAAAACAACGTGGCTTTGGCGCAGAGGTCCAATTTAGCCGACGAAGAGCTACAAAACCTTTTTGAAAGGGATTAACGTTCGGGCATGTGTGACGACGAATCCGCCGGCCTTTTCGATTTTTAGGAATCTGACGATAATTTGATGAACAGTGACAGGAGTGATGAAACTGATGGGAATCCTGCAAGCATTTCGTCAACTTCGGCGTCTGCACCTCAGTGTGACGCCAGGTGTCATATCTTGCTCTAAATCAGGACTAAAGTCCCGATTAAGAGCAAGATATGACACCTGGAAGTCGAGGAAATGTTTTTGTCTTATTTTAAAGGGGTACTCCGGCCGTTTTTTGAGCTTCCTTGACTCGACAAGTCGGAATGAAGGGGCAGGTGCGTCGCGGCTCCAAAGAGGTGGGCGCGACAGACACCTCCGCATGCAAAGCACGTGCTCTGCGCTCCTCGTGCATTTATAGCGGCGAAAGACAATCTACCTTGGCAGCTACAGGCTTTTTGCGCACATCTTGGAAGGGTTGCGCTGGCTTACATACGTACTTTCAGCGGATCGTCCTTCGTATCAAGCATGTCGGCCGTCGATACACTTTGAATAATTCCTCCAAAATGCATGCATTGGGATCGGGACCGCGTCAAACTTTGAAAAATGCGATAATTCGTAAGGATCGTCCTTCGTAATAAGCGTGTGGCCATCGATACGCTTCGAATAATCTGGTTCAAAATGTATGCGTTGCGATCGGGACCGCAACAAACTTCGAAAAGTGTATAATTTGTAAAAAGCGATTTTTGTTATAACTAGGGATTACTGTATTTGAATTTTTGAACAATAGTTTAGAATAATACACTGTTTGATATTTACTTCAAGATACCGAACTGCGATATTCGTTTTTTTTTTTTTTTTAAGTGGTTATTGCGCGTGAGTGAGCCCCGTTGAGCGCGCTTCTATACTCTGTTTCACCTCGTGTTGTACCGGAAAGGCTACAAGCGCGAGCTTGCTCTATGGACATCTCGGCGGCAAGCTCTCGTGCAAAGGGCGCCCAACGCTGCTCGCGCTTCTAGCCTTCGCTGCGTAAACTAAGGTGAAACAAGCTCAAAAGCACTCCACGGGTGTTGCTTCTCCGCAGTTATTAGGCAGCAACCAACTGCCTAGTAACATTGTCTTGAATCTCTAGAGCAGGGGTTCTCAACCACTGACGTTTCGAGGACCCCTTCTGCATGGGCAGAGGTGATGGGGGATCCCGTCTACCAGGGAGGGAGTATTGAACTATTACAAGACCATGTGTAAATGAAGAAAACTCGATGTAAAAAGGAACAACTCTGACGCTCTAAAAGGGAGAACAATCAACCCCACTCACTTGGCGCACATGGTTTGGTCCATTCAGCTTTGTGGGACAGCCGGCATCGAGAATAGAATTATTTTATTGCTTACCTCGACTGATGTTTGAGAGCTTTGGGGACCTTGAGAATGCCTTCAGGGCCTCCAAAAGGGTCCGTGGACCCCCATCTGAGAACCACCGCTCTATAGGTTTAATCTGATGTCACATCTGTTGTTTACTTGCCACGCACATGTAGTAGGCATTGGACTTTCTTAGGTCACGGTATAAAATACAGTTAAATTAAAATTAGCTTAGAGGTGGGCAAATGGAGGCTTGGAAACAACCTTCTCGAGTTCAGCTGGCTTTTTGCTTTGAACATTGTGCAACAGTAGTGAAGGGCTTGGAGAAACTATTTGATATTCGATTAGAAAATGTTCAACCAAAACTAATATGAGCTTTGAATTCGCTTTGAACATGAACTACACTATATGCACATGCCTACTGTTTTTTCTTACCACAAACTGTAATCCCTCGTTATAACAAAGTCAACAAACGGCAAAAAAATTTGATATAAGCTATACAGTGAAACCCGTTTTAGAACGAACCCACGTAAAACGAATTATTGTCGATATCGAACTCACGAAAAATTTAATTAAAAAATGCATGTAAAAAGTACTTTTTATAACAAACAACAAATTCGCTATATCGAACTTTTCCCCCCGGGAAGGCCTCCCAAAACGCGCCAAAATTGTGTTCTAGCCTGCCACCCCCCCGAAAGAAGAAGTGGGAAAGAAAAAAAGTTTGAAGCTCAAGTTGCGAACAAAACTGAGCGAAGAGAAGCGATTCAGGAGGGGGATAAAGCTAAAAACTACACTCTGCACGTACGCAAAAAAAAAAAAAAAAAACTTTTCATCCCAAAACGGTTGTTTACGGAGAGAAGCGATTCAAAAGGGGAGATAGCTCAAGAACAAATTCTGCACGCATGAAAAAAGAGAGAAAAACTTTCCAGCGCGTTTGTTAACAAGGCGGAAGCGAAGAGATGAGAAAGGAAGAGAAGCTCTCGCCTTAACGAAGGCATCGTGGAAGTGCGTTGTAATAGTTTTTGCTATATCGAATAACTTGCTATAGCGAACTGATCGTAGCGTTTCCTGCTGTTCGTTATAAACGGGTTTGACTGTAATTCAATAAAAGCGTAGAGCCAAAAAAACAGTGCCAGGAGCCTTGAAGGTGAACGGGAAAACTACGGTACAATCTGCCTGTATATAAACCAACTCAATGTTTACAAAGCAAACCGGAGCGCGCCTAGTGGACGCCACCAGCGCCGCGCATGCATCACCAGCGCCGTGCATGCAGTGTGGGCAAGAAGCTCGCCGTCACCCATAAACAAACCATTGAAATGCAATGTTGTCGGCGTAGGTGTGAGTTCCCCGTGCCCTTTTTCGCCTTCGAATTGTTGATTCTGCGTCATCCGGGTAATGCCTGACTACCTCAGCGGCCTCAGTGAAATTACCGAGGCTCGTTACAACCGCAAAACTTTGCGTGACTAATGTGACATGCGGCGATTCATTCCGCGTGGACGCCGCAGAATGTATGCTAAAGCCTATTCGCATGATGAGATTTCGCTCGCAATTTTCAGTCGGGAGACGTCGCTCGGGCTGCAAAAGCATGAACCGTTGCTGAGATGGTCGACGTCGATGCTGAAAATTGCGAGCAGAATCGGGCCAAGTGAATCGGGCATAACTAGAGTGCCTCAATGTCCTTCTGTTTTAGAGTGATGCCATCGTTTGTAGTACCCGATGCCCGACAGCACGCGCTCACGGGAAAATACAAAGAAATCGCAGGAAACAAAATGTCGCCGTAGCACAGTCAGCGCCAC
>JABSTQ010004053.1:0-57938 GCA_013358835.2 Ixodes persulcatus
TTTAACGGCAGTGTTCTGCCCGTTTGAAAACGAGTCTTTCGTGCTCTTTGTGGCGGTCAATGGGCCCCTAGGCCGCCAATAAAAGACGACGACGTTACCCGTCGATACGTGCCCGGCGGCACGAGAGTATAAACAGAACGTTTTCACCTAAGCTCGGAGTCGGTCGCACCATCTCTACCGTTTTCAACATCGAACGCGCTACACTGTTAATTATTGGATTAGACTCACCGAATTATAAACTAGTTATCTTCTTAATCCAACAAATTTGATAAACCATCTTCCTGTGGGAGATTTTTTTCGATATTTTCTTGGTAGGAAGTTTGTACGAATTCAGGGCGCCTTTAGGAACCGTAGGGTCTTTCAGTGCTTCCAAAAGTAATCAGATCACTGTTGTGATTACTACATAATAAAAGTAATCAAATAAATACAAAATTACTGTAAAAAGTAACTGATTACTTGTAATGAGTACCGTACAAGTCTGGTGTTATTGCTCTGACCGCTTTATTCACGCGAGTGTCACGGAATGACCTTAAGGAACATCTATATATTGTATTTTTACGCCAAATTACAAGTTTATAAAGGTGAAGTTTTCATGATTGGGCAATTTTCTGCAAATAGAATTGCATCGTGAGCTTATTCAGTAAAGTAAATAAGTAAAATAACAAGATTGAACAGACGACAACACTTTTTAATTAGTACAAGTCTCCTTTTCTGCTTTATTATAATAGTAAAGAGCTTGTTGTTCCGTCATCAACCTCGGCACAGGCCTCGAGCGTTGACTTCTCGCTTCATGCGATGTACACACATCCTTGTCGTTCCATGCATTGCTGGAAGCAAGAAAGAGTTACACGAGATATATTACAATGTTAACCAGCTGCATAAATTTGAAGCAGTGTGTCTTTTATTTACTGTACTTCGTTTCACCAAGGCCAGGCGCAGTCGACGCTGCGAGGTAAAGATACCAAACAAGCAGCGTCAAAAGTGCAAGTCCCTGAGCCTTTTCTGTTGATGGTTGGTTCAGCGATGATCGAACTCGTACATAAATAAGACGATCTCCATAATGGTGCGCTCTTGACGCTGTCCGATTGGCTCCATCATCGTAGCGTCGGCTGCGCCTCGACTTAAAATGAAACGGTGTGCAAACAGGCGGTCAGAAACAAATCTATTTTTGATTGCACTCTAAGATAAATTATTGTGAACGCAAAGACCGAGGGTAAGGCCTTGTTTTTATCGCTGGTTTCTCTTCGTCTTTTCGCCGCTATTTGTGGGTTCCAAAACCCTTTGTAGAACTTAAAACTATTAAAGAATATATTTGTTTTATTTTTATTGCCATTTACTGTAGTAATAAGTTGGACAAGATATTTCTTATTATGATTATTATTATTAATATTTTCCTTTGCTGGTAGCAATAAACTATTATTATTATTATTATTATTATTATTATTATTATTATTATTATTATTATTATTATTATTATTATATTTTTACCATTATACCTGTAGCTAACGTAGAGTTGCTTATTATATGCATAGTTTAACAGGGCGTTTTCATTGGAATAGATTTACGATAAAAGGGGTGATCGCTAGATGGATGCAGATTTCGCTCAGTGTTTTCTTGGAACTGGGCAAGCTTTAGGCGATAGGATAATTGTTGTAATAAGTTGAACAATTAACTCAAGTATCACTTAACGCTTAAAATACTAGTTAGATTGGTCATGTCGCGATCTGTTTTAAATTGTCAAGGTTTAAATAAATTCAAACAATGTTCATAGGGAAACGGGATCCAAGATATGAATCAATAGACGATCGTGTTTTTGTGATTCGATTCCAAAGGATGACACAGAAAGAGCGCGGGAGGTCCTGCTCAGAGTGATGGTTTAAAGAGTGATGTAGTGATTTTAGTCACGTCATCACCATCTCGGCAGCGCGTCCTTGCGGGATGCGCGGACGGCACACTGTAGAGATATTGACGACGTGCCAAACGCGTACGCCCTCTTTTGAGCATAATTGCGAGCAGAGCTCGTTGCTCTTTATCTACTTGAATTTTGAGAATCGGCAGAACGGTAAAACTCGAGAATCGATCGATGAGACCCGTTGGCTTTTTCTCAACAGGGATTCGCCGTGCCCTTTGTTTTTAGGGCTGTCGAGGAGCGTAATCTTCAAGATGTTGTGCTTCCCTTATAACAATTTGTAGCCTAATTGTGCCCATTTTTGTCCGAAGTTTTACCTTTTGATGTCTGTATCAGCTAGTTTTTTTCCCTTGTGGTTTGTTTTGTTGCACCGAAAAGAAGACCCTATAATAGTTTTAGGAACCATAGGTATCAAAGTGACGTTCACGAATAATAATGCTAAAAACTAGTGCTCTCTCTAAAGTTGATGCATAGGTAATACAAGCTGGGTAAAAAGTTTATCTCTTATGGTTGACATGATCCCTGACATATAATAGACTGAATTACTCAAATTCACATCTCCACCAACTACCTTGTGCAAGCATTAAAAAAAAGTACGCTGTTTTGTGACAGACAACTTATGCAATAAAAAACGGCGAAGAATTGTTTCATAATGATAGAAACACTTTCTGCCAATTAAATCGTAAAAAATTCTTTTTCACAAATACATGAAAGGATAATTTATCCAGGACGGAGACGGAAAAAGATTGTTTCTTTTTGCTGTTTTTTAGTTCACAATTTTTTGTTATTTCAATGCTTACAGCAACAACAACAGTAATAATAATAATAATAATAATAATAATAATAATAATAATAATAATAATAATAATAATAATAATAATAATAATAATAATAATAATAATAATAATAATAATAATAATAATAATAATAATAATAATAATAATAATAATAATTCTTTATTTTGCCTGTGCCCATAACCAACCACAGTGGTCTTCTGAGTTGTGCGCTGGCATCAAACACAAAACAAGTATTAAAACAAACTAGAGCCGTCAGAAAAACAAAACTAAAAAGGATACGATACATGCAGTGGATTACTCAGAGAGAAAATATCAATTTACGCATAATCAAACTAAAATCATGAAAACAGGTGAAAATATCACAGTTATCTTGATGGATATCGTTAGAATCATTTTGAATTCTTGTTAGCGGGGACATATTGGAAATATATAACGAATGAAAAGGTTAAAAAGCTTCAGCTGACCCGAGACAAGTCATGAGCATCTATCGACAGTAATAGATCAACTGATTTAGCGTTGCCAGAAATAACTTTGTGGAGAAATTAAAAAAAAAAAAAGAATTGAATTGCCTTCTTTCAACTAATTCACATACCAAAAATCAGCGTAGTGAACTTTCATAATGGTATAAACTCCTTCTCCTTCTAATGAATCTGTCATGCACCGTTCCAACCATTCTTTTTTGTGCATGTTCTAATGCAAGGATTTGGGATACGGTCAGTGAATTCCAAATGGAAAATCCAAATTTCTGCCGTGACCAAACTAAAGATCCATACAGGTGCAATAGGCAGAATAAAGCTGTTGACATTTGGCGTCACAGTTGTGAAATTACTCTCAATGTTCTGCTCCATTCACAGTGAAAGAAGCGCTACTAAAAGAAAGTGAGCTATCAATAAAGAGACCGGGATCGGTTATAAAATATCTAGCATAATAAAAATACAATAATAATCTTCGTGTAATATAACAATTGAACCGCATTATACTCAGAACTCGGCTCCCATATTATTTAATATAGAATATCTGATACAAAGACACGCTAATGAATTTAAAACGTCATAGTGTACTGTGTCCTAAATGGTGAGGTTATGAATAAGCACCCATATGTTAGAGCGGAAATTAATTGCGAAGTAACTAAGTTACATTCTGAAATGATTGTCTATTTGAGATTGATTACTGTTGTGCACTAGTAATGATAAATGTAATTTAACAGATTTTAGGGTGAAGTAGTAGTAATCGGAATTCAATTACATTTTTAATATAATTTACCCAAGTATCATATCGTCCTACTTCACCCTATTTCGTCACTTGCGGTAATGTGGCGGAAAAAGTTTTTAAAGGCTGACTAACATTCCTAATTCATGTAAGATCTCGCAATACATATTTAATTTCGCTAAAAAAACTCACCGCGGTCCAGTCACATGGTTCATTGTCTTTCAGTGTGACTGTATCAGACGCTCCAAATACACCATTAAATGCACCTCTAGCACATGTAAGTGTGCATTGAGGTAAGTTTACTCCAGCCTGAAAATGGAGACGGCTGCCGGTTAGCAAGGCCACCGAACATGAAAATATTCATGCACTGTTTATGAATTGAGCTTGTCCAATTTACTTACAACAACCCTCGTTTTATACGAACGATGACAAAGTTTTTTTAAGTGTTCAAGAAAACCCTTTTTATTAGACACGTAATTTGGAAGATCCTTTTCTTCTACAACGCCGTATACCACGTCCACTGAAATGACAAGAATGAGGTATAGGAGTAAATAGAAGGACTTTTATTACAGCTTGCAAATATAGTTCAGGGCATGCAGCTGTGACCGAGTATCCACGAGAAAGCAGCCGATCAGAAGGTTGAGAACATGACAAGCATAACTGAGTGTTATGCCAAGCTTGTGTCTGAACCAAACATGTAGCCATTGAGAGCTTAATGAACGCGGGGCGTGCCGATCCCGTGCATCGTCTTATGGTTACTTAGCCAATGAGATTATAGCCTTAGCCGGTAAGAATACCTAAGAACGGGTCACGAAGCAGGAAGCATTGCATTTGTTAAACCGTCAGTGACTATCGTTTTTTTTTTTTTTTTTGTTACTTGGCAAATGAAGCGTGTTCGTTTTCTTTGGAAATTTCAAATTCACTTTCTTAGAATATGTCTATATCACTATCAACTTTTTTTTGTTTTTTTTTATGTCTGCAGATTCAATATATTATTACATATAACTTAAAGACCTTCTAAAATATGTAACGTTTTGCAACCCCTGGCATCTACAGCGGTTGGCGGATTGTTCCCGAGAGGAGTCCTTTTCTCTCAAAGACGGTATCGGCAGGTGTTATTCAAAGCCTAGGCTGAAATACTCGGTATATAAAGATGTTGTTGTGGGAAGGTCAGCACCGCGGAAAGGAGGTAAGCCCTTAAAAACGGCATCTGTTGCCTCCACTCAACATCTCTTATTTATCGAGTGCAGTACGACAGCTCATAACTGTGAAGACACGCGAGTGCTGAGCGGTTGAAGGCCGATGTACAGACGTGGTTTTCTGCAGGGAAGATAATACTCTTAGCGTCCTCCTCTCCTAGGCTTGCAGGTGGAACGTATTGGGGCAGGATAAAAGGTGGAGAGGATATAAGAAAGGAGGAGGTGGGCAAACGGGAAAGTGCGAAATGTATGCCGGCATTGAGGTATTGTATTAAATCACTTTTATAGGTCAAGGCTGATATTATGTAACTACAGTAGTTTACATTAAATATTTTGAACGCGAGGTCGCTCCTTAACTATTGATTGACTGCAGGAAACTTTCTTAAAACTTCAAACATATTTTAGCATCCAAGCGTTTTAGTCAGCAGCAGCAGCTGAGAACCTAATATCAGTGAAATAAACGTAAGGGCGCAAACGAGCTGGTGTACATTAAATATGATTAAAAAAAAAAACCCGAGACAGCAGGTAATGACACACACAAACTCAAAAGTCTCAACTGCTTTTGAGTATGTGTGTCGTTACCTGTAGTCTCTGGATTTTTGAATCGTGTCTAAAATCTACTTACAAATCAAAGAAAATTGAGTGTTTCGGATTGTAGTTTCAAAACGTGTGTAACTAGAAATGTTTGATAGAATGTCTGCACTAACTTGCCGATTCAAACGCGTACAAAAGCGAGAAGGAATATAAACAAGCAAGCCTTACTGCGGCACTAATAAATTTACAAAAATGCAATAAAATATATGCGCAAAATATTTACCGCACTGATATGCCAGCAGGATGGCCAGAAAAACCCAAACGAGACGAGCCATTCTTTAGACGGTAAGAGGAGCTTTGTAGTCACAAGATATTTCCTATAATCAAAAGATAGAACAACCTGCGTCAGTATATTTACTATTTTCGTGTAATCAAACGAGTTTTGAACGTCAGTTGGAGAATGTAGCGAATCCCGGATCCCTTAAAAAAGAAAAAGAGAACGAACGAGGCCAAGTTTGGGGAAAGAATCAGAGCAGCGACTGCTCCAGAACAAATAAGATGTGAATATATTCTTTAAATGAATATAACCAAAAAGGAACCTCTTTCCCTTCATCTCCGTAATCCGTCCCCCTTTCCCTAGGATACCTTGGCCAAGGTAGGTGACCCTTTTAGAAAATAAATAGATATATTCTATCATATTCACTACCTCACCATGTAAGGGGATTGGGAAATCAAAATTCAAGCGTTTTAACTAAAAATCGGCTACATCACCAACGGACTAAAACATAATAAAATTGTCTATAAAAAAATCAGGGAAAGCTCATACCACACTTTATATCAAAGTGATGATTGAAGTTACACGTATGTTCTGCCTGTTGAGTGTGGCTTTGTTTTGTACTTTAAGCCTTTCAAGCAATTTTCGTCACTTTCTGAGGAAAGACATCCGAATGGCAAACCTTGATCTTGGATTGCTAAAAAGGCCTTTTGTCCGTCAGTGTGCAGAAAATTGAATGATATCAAATTGCATTTTCAATTCAAATCACCGTAGCTGCCGCAGCCCACTTTGTCAGTCTCATCTATAATGGTTGTGAGATTAAGAAAAAAATACATTTTGCGAATTATGCTCGAGCTGCGCTACAAGATGTGGTTGTCGCAGGAAGTAGATAGGACTTTGGCTTTTGAAACACGCATGTCTTGGTAAAATAACGTAAAGTCAATCTAAAATGCACCTAATGGACCTTAATTCAATACAAAAAGGGGGAGATGTTAACGTCCTTCCAGGAGCAGCACTTTTTTTAATTTCGAGGTGAATGCGAGTATTGTCTGGTAATACTTCCAATCTGCGGTGAAACCTGTTTATTGTACTGTTACCTTCGAACACGGTTTTGGCGAACGTAAAGCCTGATTTCGATGCTGCTGCGTTGAGCACCGCAGCCCCCGTGCGAGCTACGTCGCAACAGCGAAATCACAAGTAAAATCTTACTATGTGCACTCTAAAAAAAGCCCGTGCGTCTACTTTTCCGCACAAAAATCAGAGAGCCAATCACCGCGACTTATGGAGACAGCTGAGCGAGGGAACTGGCGGATCCAGGCTCAGTCAGAGACCCAGAACATCCGACTGACGATGAAGGGTGAGGACATTCAGAGGGTCAAGAACATTCGTATTCTGGGCTTGTTCATTGATGAAAACGGAAAGGCGTCGACTTGGATGAAAAGGACTGTCCAAACCTGGAAAAACACACTCCACCTCATTCGCCGCGTAGCCACCAAGAGATGGGGAGCTACGGAGGGAGTGACACGTGCCCTAACTCTGGCACTCCTTGCCTCAAAGGTACTCTACGCCTATAACTTCAACCGACTTACGCAGACTCAAGAACTCCGGCTAGAGCGACTTAACCGAGAAGCAATGCGCGTGGTCAGTGGGCTTCCGAAATTCACAAAAATTGAAGACTTACATATTCATTCCAGACTTAACACCCTTAAAGAGCGAGCGGAAATGCTGAAAACGGCCCAACTCGATCGTCTTAAATCCACGGAACCGGGAAGGGCTATCCTCCGCCACGTCGGCTACGACACGGACAGCCTCCCTCAGATTCCGCTTCTCAGCCTAGAAGAAACAACAATCCAGCTCACCACCCTCGCCCCGCTGCCCCGGAACATGGGCAAGGATTATGAAGCGCGGCGACAACATCGGGCTAGGGAACATGAAGTCTTTGTCAAAGACTGTACAGTCGACACAACTAACTTGTTCGTCTACACGGACGCAGCAATTGGCAAAGACGACCGAACGAGCATTGGAATACATATATTAAATACCATGACCACATCAAGCCGCCGAATCAATGAAGAACGGAGTACGAAGGAAGCGGAACTACAGGCAATCCTTGAGGGTGCACGTCAGGCCGTGTGTCAACAGAATGCATACAGGGATCCGTTCGATTTTATATGGGTCTTCACCGATTCCAGAGACGCCTACGCTGAGTGCCAGGACGTCAGCTCATATAATACGACGGTCCGCCAGCTGAGGACACTCGCTCAGTTCCTCGCCCTCGATGGGCGAACACTTCAGGTTGGGTGGGTGCCGGGTCATTCCGGCATCCACGGAAATGAAGAGGCCCACAACGCGGCCAAAGCAGCGCTAGAATCTGCGTCGGTGCTTCCAAATCAGGACCAACAGGGTGTCAGTCGTGAAGGAGAAAATAATGTCCTACCCTTCAACCCAGACGCATTTCTGTCCCTGAAAAGGAAGCATCGAAGGGAAATCCTCGCTGCCCAAATACCACCAGACCCTCACGGAACCCTACCGACACGCTTCAGTCGGGCCGATAGGGTAATCCTGCGGCGTATTAGAACGCGCACCGCCATGACTCCGGCTCTTCAGTATAAGTTTGGCCTCACAAGACGACGAGGACACTCAGACGACCCGCCACCCGTTGTCGCAGGAGAGTGCGACCGGTGTAAGTCCGGACAGCAAGCTACGCTGGAGCACCTTGTCTGGGGATGCACAGCGACAGAGCATATTCGCCGAAGTGTCCTCCGCGGACTACCACATCAGCTTCGTCCTACAAACTTCCAAGAATGGACGAGTCCCGAAGGCGAACAAGTAGACAGAGAGGCAGTGCTTCAGTCCCTCCTGAAATTCATTCGGGAGGCAGGCATCCGACACCTATTTTAACATATTTTCATCCGACATCATCCCCATCGCTCATCTCCTCCCACAAATGATCTGAGATCAAGGTGGTGAGGGCATCAATAAAAAAAACGTGAACAACAACAACAACATCTGAGCGAATGACGATGCCGAAACATATGCTTACATCAAAAAACGCACTCTGAGTTGTGACATTTAGCAATGCAGGCGCGACGTTTTGCATTGCTTAATGTCATAACTCAGAATGCGTTTTTTGATGTAAACATATGTTTCGGAATCGTCATTCGCTGAGTTGCCTCCGTAAGTTGCGGTGATTGGCTTTCCGATATCTGTGCGGGAAAGTAGACGCACGGGCTTTCCTTACAGTGGGAATCGGCGGGCTTAACTTGGTAAAAACGTAAGATGCAAATTTCGAACGCAAAAGTATTATGACTGAAAAAATAAATATTTGAGTGTTTCCACCACAGCAGGGCTGCCTCGCGGTTGGCACCACACGTTCATTGGCTGACCCAGTCACGGTATGAGTCTCGTCACATCAACGATTGCACCCACATTTAGCTGTTTTGTCATGTATAATGAATTTATGGGGGTAAATATTTTAAAGCATGAAATGTCTCTTAACGGAACTCCCTAAACCCAGAAAGTTGTACCTCCGTCCGTCCGTCCGCCTGCGACATTTAGGGGGAAACTTTACGTTCAGTACCGTCACGTGCAGTGACGTTAGGGCACGTGACGTGGGTGATATGACGTAAATTTACACTCTATATTTAAGAAAAAAATTACGTCACGTGCCGTGACGTCACGCGATGTGATCACGTGAAGCGACGTCATGATGTGAATTAGTAGTGTCACGTGAATTTTATTTTTCCCGCTAACAGTACGTTCGTCTTCGATTTCCGAAACGACTGTTAAATGTCTCTTGTAATCGTGAGCAACTTTCGGTGGCCCTCAAAAAAATGAAGGGCGTGCGTGAACAGCCTTGATCTGCACTCAAGCTGTGCGAGCTTATGTGCCCATAGCTTTTACTGCCACACAGAAAGTTGTCCGCGAGTGTACATAAATTGAAAGGATCGCTCTTGAAATCTGCATTCCAGGCATTATAGAACTTCGGAGATAAATGCTGCTTGCAATATTTATGGTATGCCTCCGCAGATATACAGCGGCACGCACTCAATATTTTGGTTTATATTATTTCATTTTATTTCATTTTTTTACCTCAGAGGCATCTAGCGATGCGTTACTTGGCGGGAAAGGAATACGGCGGGAAAACTCATGGTATAGTAGAAACCAGTGGCGTAGACAGGATTTTATTTTGGGAGCGGTTCACCAACATTACTAGCCCCCCCCCCCCCCCCCCCCCCAATGACGAAACAGGGTGAACTCGGCTGTACGGTCGCTCACGCAATGATTAGAGAGGCGCTGTTAAGATAAAACGGGTAAAGCTGCGTCGTCATTTTTCAAAACAGAGCACGCTTCATTTACTGGAATACGGGCGTGGTGGCTCACTGTTCAACTGTCGTCGTAGTTGCGGCCCACCAACTTCAAAAGCTTCCTCACAGCTCACAACTTCCTCCGTTTTTTGAGGTACCACTGCATTACCAACGCGTGCCGGCCACATAAAACAAAAGGATAGCTATACTGTCATGAAAAATTAAACAGCAACACAAAAAAATGGAAAATTAGAGCAAGCGTTCATGCAGAAACACTTGGCAATATTCCAAGCCGCCATTAAAATGGCCGAGAAAGCGGAAGTTGAAATTTAGGTGCCGCGAGTAACAAGTAAGCAACGTCACCGCTCTAACATTCCCGCTGGAAGCACGGAAGAGGATTTTAAGCATTCCGTGTTCCTTCCTTTCGTGGATAACCTGATCACAGAGATGGGAGATTTAAAAAGCACCGGTGTACGTTGCAATTACTTTCGTCGCTTCTGCCTGCAAAGATCTTGGAAAGCGGGGCAGGTCTCAACGCTGAAGAGTTTTTGGAGCTCTATTCAAGCCTGGTTTTAATTCCTGAACTCCAATGTGATCTGCTCATATGGGCTGCCAAATGCAAGAGGGAGAAACGTAAAATGCCCATCACGTGTGCGCTACAGGCGGTCGCCCTCTGTCTGGAGGAACTATTCCCAAACGTCAATCGTCTCCTCAAGGTCCTAGCGACTCTGCCTGTAACAACGGCGGAAGCCGAGAGCTTGTTCTCTTCACTACGACGGTTGAAAGCATACCTGAGAGCGTCCACTTCGAATGAGCGACTGCTCGGTCTTGCGCTTTTGAATGTTCACCGCGACATGGAAGTTCAAGCGGAGGACGTCCTGGATATTCTTTGCCGTGAGCGCAGGCGACTGCATCTTAATGTGTAGGCGATTGGCAGAAATGAGAGGATCAAGAGAGCCTGTAAATTGCTTTCCGAAATAACTAGAAACAGTTACTTTTTTATTCGCGGTAATTTACGGCGTGCTAAAGAACGCTACTTCTTCAATGTGTTCAAGGCAAAAGAGGGGTGTACGGACGTCAAGTGGAAGGAGTTAAACTCTCTTTTAAATAGAAACCGTTCATCTATTTCAATTAATAAAATAGTGTGTAACGGTGTTGAACTAACCGGATGTTCTTTTGCGAACGCTTTTAGCGAGCATTTTGTGAATATTGGAAGCGAAATTGACTGTAAAGTCTTGTGTTTTTGATGATGATAAAAACAGCAGCTCCATTTTTTTAGAACCGGTTGTAGAACCTGGGGTAATTCATGTGATTTTAAAACATAAGAATAGTGGAGATAGTGATGTGGTAGTTCACAAATTAGGCCTGTTAAATATGTTGTTCATTTATTAGCGGCAGTGCTAACGCATATACTTAATGTTTCTTTGGTTACTGGTGTTTTTCCTAAACGAATGCAAATAGCCAAAGTGACAGTACTACACAAAAAGGAGAGTGTGAACGATATGTGTAATTACAGACCGATTTCCATATTGCCAGTATTTTCTAAAGCACTTGAAAAGGAACGTCATCGCGTCTAATGTTTCAACTAAGCATAATTTAATAACTGCTTCGCAGTTTGGTCTTCTTATAAAGCATAAACCTACCGAGGCTGCCCTACTCGTCCATGAAGAATTCATCTTGCTAAATCTTGAAGAAAAACAATTGTTCTTGGAGCATTCATAGACTTCACAAAGGCTTTTGATTGCCTCATTCATGAAATTTTACTAGCAAAATTGGATACATATGGGATTCGTCGGCACGCCTTGCAGCATGAAGTCTTACCTACATCATCGAATGCAATTACTTTATATTGATGGATATTCGTCAAGTTCGGAGCGTATTCTTACTGGTGTTCCACAGGGAAGTATATTAGGTACTTTTCTTTTCAATATTTATGTTAATTATATTGTGAATGACGCGACATTTATTAACTATGCCGACGACACTAGTTTGCTTTTTTCAGCTGAAAATTTCAATGTGTTATTTGACATGGCAAATCAGGCGTTACCTGTATTAGTAATTTGGAGTCGTATTAATTCGCTACAAATCAACGTCAAAAAAACACAAAAGCAGTGCTTTTTCGCCCAAAATATATGCTAGTCACAATTAAAAGAGATATCGCTTTGAACTCATCCAAAATAAAGATTGTAAACTCTTTCAAGCTCCTAGGTGTCATTTTTACTGAGAATATGTGATGGGATAGTCATGTAAACTACCTTATTTCTTAGCTGTTCCAAGTAGTAGGTGTGATAAACCGCCACCGGTATATGTTACCAGCAAAGGTGAAATCATTAATATACAATTTGTTATTTTACTCCCACATAAACTATTGTAATTGAGTCTGGGGTAGTACAACGTCAACGAATCTAGAAAAAAATACATTTTTTACAACAACAAAAAAGCGTTAAGGGCTATAGAAGACTTCCACGCAACTAGTTTATTTAAGAAGTTTCATGTTATCAATATACATGCTGTATTTAGCTATAGACTTGTCACTAGTCTAAAACTAGAACAAATTTGGGGTACAAAGTTTTTTTATAAACCTTAGACAGCTCTCTGAAAATATTCACGTGTGTTCTACCCGTCGTGCGGAATTTTGGGAGGTGGTCACTGCAAGAACGAACTATGGCACACAAATGCTGAAACATACTACCCCAAAAATACCTAACCTACTTGAAGATAAAAGGTTGGAATTCAGTACACTGTCTCTTAGAGAACTTTGAATAATTTTCTCCACAAATTAATCTGTGTATGAACTAAACTTCTGGGGTCTCATAACGTCTGTCTGGAAATAGGTCACTTTCTTGTAATAGCCGATGTTTTGTTAAATTGTGGTAATCAAGATTTGTGAATTTTTTTTCCGTTCACTTGTCAAGGACTTGTCAAGCTGTGCTAAACAGCTTTTTTTCTTGATCCTCACCATCAACGTACGATGGAAATAAACTCTTTATTATTAATTTTAGTCAAAAGCACGAAATTCTGATCAGTACTCAAGGTGTGCGTGAGCGCAGCTCCAACCGTTACTTTCAGTGCAGTTGTTTTTACAATTTATTTATTATTACTTACATCACTGACGTTTTATGTTATCACCATGTATTCGTTTTATTATGTTCGCTTTGGTTTGATTGAATTGTGTATATTAGTGAGAATAGTTTGTTATACTTGGCCTTGAAATTGCCATCCTTCACCCCACAAGTGTTTTGACATATCCGTTCTCTGTATATCTGAGACCAAGTTCCGCATCCCATCAAATAAACATGAATGAAGGAATATTGCCTATTTTATTTTTTTGAGCATTTTCTACCCCACAAACACTTTTCCCAAAAGCATATAAGTTGGAGATAGTTCGCGCTCCCCCTTTGCTCCATGCCCCGTGCAAAACCGACTGCGTGTGCAGGGGAGCCAGTGGGGGGGGGGGGGGGGTAGGTTTGGCATTTTGGGGGGGGGGGGTTTCGTCCCCCCAAACCCACCTCTGCCTACGCCTATGATAGAAACACAAAAACAAATATTAGGACAAGTAAATTATTTATAATAGAAGTAGAACGACGCGAGAGAATTCGGAGAGCAAGAAAACCAAAGATAAACAGCAGCTGTTTCCATAAAACAATCCGTACAGCAACAAGCAAGCGAAAAACAATTGCCCCAGATGCAAAGGTCGTTAAGGAATAACACATTAACAAATCGGCGGTTAATAAATTTGGTTAAACAATATCCATTCTGAAATAGTGTCAAAAAGACCTGGGAGGTCAAACAGTCTTATGTATAATGGGACTGTGAAAAACTATAGCAAGTTGGTACGAGGGGTGACCACAAAGTCTTGCAACTCGGCTATAACCAAAAGTCTGATAGTGATAACTTGAGAAACTTTTGGTTATCTCATCTTCCTACACGAACACGGTTGCAATACCAAGCCTTCCGGTTTCACTCTTGGTTTGCATCAGTCAGTTATACAGTACAAAGAAGCAACTTCCACCAAAAACCTCGCAGTTTAATAGTGAATGTGCACTGCAGTAACTGTCCTACATATGCTACAAAAACGCGTTGTTCAACGTGTTTAAACGCGGCCCTATGGACGTGTAAGACGATCAAGATCAGAGCTGCCCAGCACTTTGGCCGATATAAAGCATTTAGCCTGAGCCGAGAGCCTTATCACAAAGCATTGCCATATAAAGGAACCCGAAACATGCACAGACTTGAACATTTAGTTTGACAGTGCTTTCACAATCATCCGTGAAGTTTGGGGTATGTCGTATGTCTCGGCACGATATGTGCCACGGAACCTCTACGCAAGATAGACATCACCGCTTGCATTTAATAAGGGAGCTTTTGATCCTCTATGAAAGTGACGCGGAATATTTCCCTCGCCCGCCTTGTGACTGCAGGATCGAGAAGTGACTTTACCAGTGGGACCCAGAAACAAAAAAACAAACAAACAGTATGTGCAGTGGAGGCACTCGGTGTCCCAACCTTCGAAAATATTCAAAACGCGTCGCACGGGGAGGGACGTGCTCGCGACAGTTTTTCGGCACGCAAAGGGAATGCTGCTGATTGATTATCTGGAACACAGCAGGACAAAAATGGCGACTATTATGCCAACGTTCTTCGCAAACTGCGTGAGTCCATCGTGGAAAAACCACGAGAAATGGTGACGAGACGTCCTCCTCCTGCACGACAACGCCCGCGTTCACAAGTCTCGTGTTTCCCAGGCTGTCATTCGAGAGTGTGCTTTTGAAGAGCTTGACCACTTACCCTATAGTCCCGATCTTGCCCCTAATTACTTTTGTATTCACGAATTTGAAGAAATTTGTGTTAGAGGGAGAGCCACAGTCAACGTAAACGTTCTCGTTGATATTTTGAGAAGTGCTAGAACCGTACAGGCATATACAAAAGAAACATCTTAAAATTATTCCTTTAACTATTATTAGTGACGCTCGACACGTTGTACGTTAAAAGAATGCTCAAGAACAGTCTGTTGAAACGCGTTTCAAGACCTACACTTTGCATCCAGGCGTCGCCTGAAGGGCATTAGCCATAGTATTGCTTTTTAGCGAAATGAAAAATAATAAACAGAACAAATCTGAAACTACCCATGATTATCTAAAACGTTCAATGCGTGTCAAGATAACAGTGAGTGTTTATTTATAGTAAGCCACTATAGTAGTGTGGCCCCAAAGGCAGGTTTTTTGTTTTAAACTTGGTGCATAGTTTTACAATTTCCTGACTTGCGTCTTTATCCATATGAAATGGACGTGTCGTTTAAGACCATCGTTAATCAATCTAGATATAGTTTCACTGGCGAAGAGTCTGTTAGGCTCGGAACGTTTCGTGAATCTGCGATCGTCACAGAAGGTCCGAACCATCCAAGAGTAATTGTTTTTTTTTTTATTTTATTAGTCGAAAATGTTTGTTTTTAACAAAAAATTTCAGTGAAGATGCAGGTCGAAAACGGGAATATTTGCAAAAACAAAAGCGAAATGTGATTTCAGCATAAATCTGAGCCATTTTTGTCTGCGCGATTTTTCGAATTGTGACCTCGGCCGCCATCATATTTATGTTGACGAGTAGGCCTACCATCTCCTCACCATAGCAGTTTTCTGTAGCTTCATTTTATCACAAAGCATTGTTAACAAAGATATTTTTTTCCGGTTTCAAAAGGGAGTCGCAACACGTCTATGCTAACATTCGAACGCGTTTTTCTTTTTATGCAATTTTAGGACATCTTCACACTTTGTGCACATTAATTTTTGTTTTTAATATTGCCCTATCATAATTACTTTTGGGGCTCTGCGATAGTATACGTAGAATGTAACTATTAAGATTAGCTTAAAATGTACGGTTTTTATTATTTATTAACGAATAGGAACTTTTGTTAGTCCTTTGATAGTAACCGTTTTACAATTTTCAATTATTAAAAAAAATAGGTCTCCCATACAATAGTTTTGTTGTTCATTGAACTCAGTGGTTTAAAATAAACGAATTGGTTTATTTTACTGTGCTCCCTTGATTGTGTTGCCATGCCCCTAGGTGTGCGCAAGAACATTGTTTTTTTCTGCATGTGCACTGCATTGAGAACGTAAAAAGGGGGCTATTCAGGGTATTCGCGGGAGAAAAGCAATTCCGGTTCTCTTATGTTTACCTTGTGTTCGGGTGCGTGCGCAACGGCTCTTGATTCACTAGCGACCAGTTGCTTGAGAGCCATGGTCTTGAAATGCCACAGCGTGTTGCCTTTGAGCGTCACAAGTGAAGTTATTTCATTTTTTTTTTGAATGGTGGGACGCCACCAACGCCGCCGAGCTTGGATGATCGCAGCTAAGCAGACGTGCTCGTCTACTTGGATGTGCTACCGACAGATGGCACAACCTAAGAAACGAGAAGCTGCGGCGCCTCGACCGACTATCTCCCCGTATAGCGACAGGTGCCAACCTGGCCATTACGGCACGTAGAAACCAAGGTAACATGGAGATCTTGGAAAGAAACCTTAAATATCAAAGCAAGCAAGTCAAAGCATTAGAAAATCGTACATTACAGAGACTTGCGGGTGCTGAAGAAAGCTCTATAGACATTTTCGGTAGATCGTCTGCTAGAACCAAGACCCAACTCGGCCCCCTGTGGGGATGCTTGGCGTGTATTTTCGAAGCATGGGAGAAATAGGCGCCCATTGCCGATGACTTCCGTTCACGAAGTAGTTCATCGACTTGTAGGTCTTAAGTCGCTAACATATATGTGGTTCAGGCGACTCGTATAGGTAGTAGTGAAGACGCGCCCAGAATGCCTTCGGCAGATTTGTTATATTGTTTTAGGAATAAGTGATAATTATTTTCATCGAAGGGATCAGGAAGCCGTGTCGATCATATAAGAAAAATTCTGGACGTGCCATAGCTTGTTCTCGGCACTGAGACTTAAAATACGAGCTAATCATTGCAGGTCCTAAAAAATAAGCAAAAACTATGGCCAACCCGAAGCCACATACTCCCCCCGGAAGTTTGGCCATGTTTGATTTGGTTTAGCGTTTAACACCCTGTAGATCAAAACTAACACCATTTATAAAAAGATCATGCACTATAGCCTGTGAAAACTGCATTCGTTCATTTAAAATGTTAAAAAAATGGTAGCCCCTGGCGGATTGGCTGGAATCCCCGGTTAATGCGGTCTTCGAAAGACAATCTAAGCAAAAAAGAAGTAAATTGAGAAAACAAATTACAGGAGGGCACTTAAGACTGCTTGCGTGTAGGAATGAGAAAGCATTCGTACACGCAGCGCATTCCTACATTCAGTGCGCCCCGCTGTCCTTCACAAAAACGGGCCGGGTGGCGGCAGCGCGCGAACCACCCTCTCCCTTTTATTAGCGCGCGGGTCGCAGCGCCAGGAAGAGGGCTTCTGTGCGGGGTGGCTTTCCTTGGAACTATGACGCGTCGCAGCCAATGGGAATATGTTGCTCGTTTCGGTGAGCCGGAATAGACCGATCTCACCAGCCAGTTTGACTACGCCACCGATGCCGCAATGCGTCAAGGGAACTTTAGTCTTTTTGCACGTGCGACAACCCCACTGGAGCTCTGCGCGTGTGGAGCACGAGACGGCACGAGCCCTCGCATGCACGGCAGTCTGCCTCCTGTGAACTAAAGTTATGGCGGCGTCACGCATGCGCCGAACGCTTAGTGAGATCGGTCTATTGAGGTGCCGTTTGGCTCAGCCAGAATTTAGGAGCCGCTTTCCGCGACTACAGACAGTGCCGACTGCGCTTCATGTAACAGTTATTGCATTCGCATTAATAATGCAATTATAAAGGCGCTCCAACAAGAATCTAATTCGCGACCTTACGATTGTGAGCTTGACATTCTACCATCGCGCAAGCTATTTTTTTTTTGTCGCACCAGTTAATGGGTAGACGCAATGGTAGCTTGATTCGTTTTCTTACCATGGTGGACTTTACTAACTGTTGGAACACCAACGGCGATTGCTGGCATTTAGGCGTCTGGCGTCAGCGGTCGAACAGTTTATAGGACAAAACAAGAAACCCAGGACGTGCCCACCATTATATAAAAAAAGGACAGAGTTTGGAATAAAATCCCACGCTATACCAAAGAAGAAGAAGACTGAAATGACCACCTTAACCCTCGATGAATGCCGCGTAAATACATTTTGTGTATGCCGACTTTATCTATTAAAATCAGTGTAAATCAGCATTTCCCTACACAGGTTAGTTTATAAAAATTTGAACGAAAGAGAAAGTTCAGAGATTTACCAATAAAATATTACCTTAGAAGCTCTGGGGATAGCCGGTACCAGATATTCTGAACCGAGTATGAGCCTTAAGATGTTTGAGAAGTTTTATATAGTGGTGGCGGCATTTAAAACACAAAAAAATGTATCTTTGAACGGTTCGTTGCACTTTTTATTGTATAAATTAATCGAGAATTTCAACTTTTAACATGCATGCTTCTCCTGTGAGCTGGAGGTCGCTCACCCCACAACTGTCACACATCAATGTTTTTTTGTGTTTTTTTCTTTCTTATTGGATGACCTGAACGCCGGATAGGTATATGTAAATTCCTGCTTAACAATTGCATATGATATGTTTCACAGTAAGTAAAAATTAAGAATAAAGAAAGCAAATTATACGCACTAGGCCCATTCCTGGAACCCGAATTATTGTTTGATAAAAGCGGCACGAGTTTTATAAAACAATACCAAATGTCATGATATACGTAAATTTGCTTTGGGATTAGTGAAATATAGTATAGAAAACGGCCATAAAAATTTGCATTCAAATTGTATTGTCAAATAAGCTATTACTAAATCATGGCCTTCGACGGGGATACCCGATTGGATCATTATTATTTGTGATTTTGTGTTCTGTGTTTCGGTAAAGCAGAAGAAAACCGATAAACTATGCCAAGTAAACTATTCAAAATTCGGTTTTACCCTGAAACGCTTTATGTCTTAGGGAAGTATGTGCATACCTAGCGAGCGCCATAGATTTATACTTTAACCCCATTCATTTGGTTGTCAGATTTTAGTCCGTTTATATGGTGGCTGCGTACTCCTATCAACCTAAACACAGCCATATTTTATTTGTGTACAACTGTATACTGGGGTGCTCACGAAATGAAGAGCAAAGGAAAACAAAAAGGTTTCGGGTTTAATGCATGCACCTGAATGGTTGAAAATGAAATATACTCTCAAAGACAAACGGTGCGTGATAATTTATTTAACCGGGTTCTACCTTTCCTGTTCAGTTTCCCCGCTAAATTTAACGGAAAAAATGACGTCACATGACTTCGTGTTACGTCACCCATAAACAAATACTGTTTCTCCGCTAGATTTAGCGGGAAAACGGACGTCACAGGTCCTCAACACCAATTCAATTCCGCGCTAAATTTAGCGGGGAAACTGAATTGGTGTTGAGGTCATGTGACGTCCGTTTTACAGCTAAATTTAGCGGGAAACTGAATGCGCAGTGTTGCCTTATGGGACGTCAGAAACCTTCACACCAATTCAGTCTCTTCGCTAAATTTAGCGGGCAATTGAATTGGTGTAGAGGTCTGTGACGTCAAATAATGCAACGCGCGCGGTTACGCCGACGGCGATGGTGACGTCGCGAAACACGGGAACGAGCGCCGAAGAGCTGCGCTCTAAAACATAATGTTTAAAAATAGGTGAGCAGCATGGTTTTTATCAAGCTTTATGCCACGGCCTAGTTAGTACTTTGGATGTTAAAAATAAAGTAGATCCTGTCGACTGAGGCTAAACGTTTGTTTGGTTCATATAATATACAAGACGTGCTAGTCGCGATGAAGGTAGCTTCTTATCGTTGTTTTCCGTGTTGTTGGGTCCAGCCTACCACACTGTCTTCAGAAATTCCTGCTGAACTGTGAAGCAACTGTTAAGCAGATACTGTCGGCTTCGCCTAAAATTTATGTGACCTTCCCCATAATGTTCCAACCGAACAGGGATTTAATTTGGAATTATAGATATTACAGTGAGTGGTTTTGCTCATGTATTTAAGGGCCTTCATTGTATTCTCACCGTTCTTTCATTTTTGCCTTTTCAGTATTAATATTGCCACCAGAGCAATCTGCCGAAGCATATTAGCATTTTTTTTTCAGTATAAAGGGGTGCCATAACAATTTGAGATACTAGCCGCACCTTGAAAAACTAGGACACTGCTCAAAGCAGTTGGTGTTAGAACAACATTCTACTTGGAGGGCGAACGAAAGACAAAGGCAAAATGAAGCATATAAAAGATATCAACTTATGTAGGCATTTAAGACACAGTCACGACCATAAAACACAAAAATATTTTACAGCAAAATTGTTTCCCGTAATTTTATATGGAATAAGATACTCCAGTAGAATAGGTCCTCACACATGAGGCTTTCTTGAGCGGTGGTGGCAAAGTGAGCTCTTTGGTATCCATATATTTGTTTTTGTTGTTGTTTTCATTTATCTAAGATTGATTTTCCCGCTTCTATTTGGTGCCAGGACGGAGGAAAGATAAGGTCGTGGGAAGAACATCGCACGAATATCAGTAGCTGTTGCGCCAACAATCTGAGTCCGCTATTGTTTGATCACGTACTCTGAGCACGTATTGAACACGGGGGTTGGGTCAGCCTTCGGCGTGAACTCGGCTCAGCTCGTATTCGACATGAGGACTCAGATCCGATCCCACGCTTTTTGCCCATGAAATGGCGACCGCCAATGTTGCTTGATGAAACTCTGAAAAGTGCCTATTGTGGGACTTAGGCAGACTTGTACATAATCGGTTACAAGTAACGAAATTACTTGTAATCCCTTACATTTATCAGCAACTTTGTAACAATTTAATTGCATATCCGCTAGAGTAATTGTAAGGTAATTGCCCTACATATTTGCGTGACGGCATCGATGTAAATAGTTACCTTTTATTCACGACCTCCCTCCCTCCTTTTTTTCGCTAAGAAAACAAACAACAACAATCTCTTTGTTCTGGCGAAATTGACGGCAGTCACGCTGCTGCTAATTAAAGCGTTCCTTTACAACCTCAAGTCCCTGAAACTGTTTTTGTATCTTCCACAGACCATAACAACATAGTCGAAAAATCGAAATAGATTTTTTTTTAAAAAAACGAAAAGGAAGTCGAGCAAGCTATGTCTGCTTTTTTGTCGTTTCCTTTTTTTTTGCGATGGAAGACGGGGAGAGGAGGGCACCAAGTGATTTTCACTAATACGTGGTGCACGTTAAAGGGCCCCTGAAAAGAAAAAAAAAGTTTTTTCAAAACAGTCTGGTTGGGACACGTGTGTCAAAATATGAATTTTACGCTAAAAAAAAATTTTTTTAGAGCAATATTGACTGCGCCAGACGCAATTTAGTCGGTAGTCACCTCCTTTCCACTAGTTCTCTCTCTCTCGGCATTTCGGGCGCGTGGAGGAGAGCAGACTTGTGCCCGTTACTCCAAAAAAGTATTTAATTACAATTACAATTACTTGGCCTAAAAAGTAGTGGATTACCGTTACAAATTACTCCCCGTAAGAAGTAACTGATTAATTACTTCGTTACTTTACTGAATTACTTTCGCGTTACTTTAAAAAAACACGCAAAATACCTGCACTATCTTCTGCGTGTTTGCGGGGGGAATTTCGGGCCCCACCAATAATAAAACAGATTCAGTACTATATCTACCCATTATTTTAGGATAATAATTTTAGTAGGATGGATCTATAAAGCTGTAAATGACTGGAACAGGTGTTCGATATAAACGAATCTGGCGCTGTCCACCCAGGACAGAACTGAATCCCATGAACATGCGACGAATGCACATGGGCGGCGGAGGCACGCACACCATTCGAAATATGGCATCGGCGAACTTTAGAACAAGACTCTCCTGAAGATGTGGTTTTTCTATGGTTGCTGCATATTGCCTAAATAGGGGCTGATTTAGCCACTAAAACCAACTCGCTGTGAGACCTATAGTTATTGGACCGATCTGGAGCCGGGTTGCAAATCATCATGGGACCGTTATTTCTTAAAACTTTGACCGATATTTGTCCGTTATTTGTCCAATATTTTCGTGCTGCCTGGGTACATGCGGTACTTGCATTTGGGCAGATTTCAAAGAGTCCCGCTTGTTGAAGGTTGTTATCCGGCCTTGACCCACTTGATCTTTTTTCTTGATCATCAAACTAATCAAAACCGAAACTTCACAAGAAATATTAATCCACAACCTTTCAGCTAAGCTGATTTTAGTGTTTAGAAATTATTTAACAAAAGCACAATTGTCAATGAACAGCAGGCTTCGATGTATCTCACGCGTTTACAGCCGCCTTACGCTGCCTTACCTCCTGTGTCCAAGTCAGCCACTGTTTATTCTCAGAAAACTCGGGCTGTGTTCCCTTCCCTAAAATGTCGGAATAAGTTCCCGTAGGCACAATCCGCTGACGAGAACCCCAACATTCTCGTTTCTAGGAATATGGGTTCAGCTTCGAACTCCCAAGCCGTTTTGGCTCTGCTCCCCGGCCACCTTATCGCCTGCTGTCGAAAGTTACTGTGTGATCTGACAGTTGTGTTGATGCTACTTTTTTTTTCTGTTCCAATGAGCAGCTGCCATCACTTCCCTTATGTTTGTGCCTTACGCATCCGCTAGTGCAAAGTCAAGTGACAGAAGCCGCAAAGCTGGTTGGTCCAGCCAGTATTTAGCTTTCACAGCGCTGTCAAAAATGAACAGGGTCAAGGTCTCGTTACAATTTTTTTTTTTTGTCTGCGGGTTGGGTGTGTGTAGACAGAACATCGACAAGCAAAGGACGGTCTCGTGTGACAAAAAAAAATGCTGATTGGTTTTTCGGGGACAACACGCAGGGGGTTGGGCGGATAGGAAGGGGGGGGGGGGCGAGCGGACATATGCACCACGGTCACAGTGTCCACGTTCGTACTCTTCACGACCCCCACGCGACGGTTTTATGGGCCATTAGTTTTCTGCTCTTTTGTGCGCTCGAAGCAGTCCGTTCGTTTTCAAGTCGAAGCTTTTTTTGTTGCCTTCATGTAGACAGTCGAATCCTCCCAGCCTGGCTGACCGTACGAACGAGTTCAGAAACGGGCTCTGGCTGGGCTGTCGCGGTTTCCGTGAATTCCTTTCCCTCGCCAGCACTCTCTTCGCGAGCGAACCCCCGTCTTGTGCTACCATGCTAAAAGCGCGAAGGCCGCTGCATCGCCCTTCTTCCGCTCTATTTTTCCCTTTGACGGGGCGGAAGAATTGTAACGAGTAATTTCAGTAACACGTTACTGAAAAAGTAATAAAATTAGATTACAAATTACATTTTCAACAAAGTAACGGATTAATTACAAAATTACTAGAAAAGTAATTAATTACAAGTAATTCCGTTACTTGTAACGGATTACTTCCAAGTCTGGAGGAGAGGTACTCCCCGCCTCTTCGTAGTGGATCGGCTTGGCTGCTTGGCTGCGTCCCGTATGAGAGCCATTGCTATTTCCTGTGTCTGCCGGTCGCACGTCGTACCGCGTCGTACAGCCGATTCACACGACGGACCGAATCGCGATTTTCGTCCGCAGACCGTGTACCAAGTGACCGGCTCGTCACCGATTCCTGCGATCCGCGCCTCGTCCGCGGACGCGCGGACTGATAAAGTCCAGCGCCTTTTTCACTCGCGGATTTTTGGCGAGATTGACTTGAAAAGCGTTTAGTCTGGCAACGGTTAATTGTTTTCTTGTTTTGTTTTTGTTTCTGGGCGATGAAAACAAAAGTGGCGCATCGTTGTGTTTTGTGCGTTCTCTGGTTTATTTTGTCAGGCGTTTCTTCGTTCCACGTGTGAAAGGAACTGCAGAAACTTTGTCTGGCTGATGCGACGCAGGTTCCGGTACTCCTCCGGGTCCGTGTCAAGAAGCTTCCGTCAAAACTCGTCTAGCACGCCGCGATAATTCTTGCACGTCCAATCAGGATTTCACCGAGCAAGACCTCTCTTGTGGCTGTGGTGAACTTGAGTGTTGTGCACGAGCGCGGAGTGCGTGAAGGCATCTCCAAACGCCCCTTCGCGAGCCCAGAACTTCGTCGCTTCCACGCGAAACCCTTCTCGCGCAGGACCATGCCTGTGTCACTCTCATGCTTTGGGTTAGTAAAGCTAGTGGCGCTTCGCGCGAAGCCTATCACGGTGTTTTGTCTCGATCTGTACGTAACAGCGGCGTACGATTCATTATCGCGGTAGCGAGCGTCGATTTCTCTCTTGGACAACGGTCCAACGGTGCGATGTTGGAGTTTCGCGGCACTGTGGGGTGGCGACCAGGTTCGGTCCCTCCTCGCTGGCGTCTGCTCGTCGTCTCCCTTGTGTGGATGCGCTTGGGAGACAGACGAACCGCGGACATGTCGTCACGTGATCAATCAGTCCGTCGTGTGAATCGGCCATGACTAACTAACACAAGCAACAAGCCCTCTTCAGGAGGTCTTCACATATAAACGCGATAAAACTATAAAACCACCCGAGGACGCGAGACACGTTGCAAGACGGCGACCATGACTGAAAAAAAAAAAAAAAAATGGCGAAGCTTTTGTTTGTTGTTTTATCCGGACGGAAGTTACGATTTTGTAAAACGTTTGTAAACAATTACGACGTTCATTCGATGGATTGTTTTTTAAACCTAAAAAAAAATGTAATTCAAAAGGCGATTTCAAGAGATCACGAAGATTTTATAACCAACATCTAAGCTGTCACTCATTCTATTGGCCAATGAGAAGCTGATTTGAATGACCATCGTTACCAATGAGAAGCCGAGCTGAATGACCGGGAATTTGCGCGCAAAACTTCAGATAAATCTCTCGCCGTCAATATTGCTCTAAAAATTTTTTTTTTCGCGTAAAATTCATTTTTTGACACGCGTGTCCCAACCAGACTGTTTAAAAAAAAACTTTTTTTTCTTTTCAGGGGCCCTTTAAAGACCCCAGGTTAGCGGTAGTGACTGCATTGGCTAAATTTCTCATCTACAGCTGAGAGGCAGGTCATTGTTGAGGCGTACCAAATTCAAGGCTCTCTAACGTGCAAGCAACACAATTTTGTACCTCTTCGAGAAGTTCGAGGCAGCGAGTTAGTAGTCAAGAATCGATAATGTCACTGTTGCTACGACCATTTTTATATTTCCACAACAGGAGAGGACGCTCCGTCAACCCTAAAATACACTAAAAGCGATGTGATAATAAGTAGAGGTGTTATTGCTACAAGCATCCTGGTTCAATGCTGCGCAAGAGGTATTAAAACACTTGTGATTTTCTCACTAAAACTAGGATGAATTCTTGGGGGGAGCCAATTATTTTTTGGAGCCCAACCTCTAAGGCTGGCCCACTTTATTTGCGAATTCCAGCCAGGTTATCTGCATCTCAGTCACCCATTTTGTGCGTCAGACCTTTTTTAACACTTCGGAAATGGTAATGGTATTTTTTTTCTTGTTTTTACTCCAGCAGTAGACATAGCTTATCTTAAACGCCTTTAATAAAAAAGGTAGCTGATCTAGGTTATATTTTGATGTCATTCGCCCTTCGCTGCCCGTAGCCTCAGCAGTCGTCTATCTTGATAACACGGGAGTACACTACTGCAGAACGTGCTCTGTGCGTTTTTAACGGAATCAAGAAAGGTACGTACTGCGAACGTGCGTTTATATTGCCTTGTTTAAATCAAGGTTGTAATTAATTGTTCATTCGAAGTGTCCCAATAAACTTGTTCATTACTTAAATTTATATCGAAACAATATTTGTTCTTTCATCACAAACGACTTAACCGAGGCTCGACCTGTTCATAGCCAAGGGAAGAGGAATATAGATCAAAATATTATTTATTATTTAATTGTCATGTGTAACTACCCTTTATTAAAAACTTCGTTTTCTGCCGTCTGGCAATATTTGCCGTTATATATCGTTCTACATAAACCAATTCTTAATCCATGTTTGGCGAGTTGTATGACGACGTGTACAGCTTCGCGATTCCAACAGTATTCGGCACCGGCTGCAACGTCGAAGCTTTGCTCTTTATTAAGAGTAAAAAACACTTCCATCGTTTCGCTGAAACTATACAATGCAGTGCATCAAGCGCTCGTGAGGCACAATATGGCACTCCCAACCAGCGCCCCAGTTTAAAGGGTGTTCGTCGCAACAGTCGAGATCATCACTAAGAAATTAGGCAAGATGTCTGACGAGTCCATGGAGAACCAGATGGTGCTCAAAATACTCAAACTCAATAATTGGGACCGTTGCCAACAATGAGTGCTTGAATAACCCTCTTTGTTTTGTTCCTTGCGTGAGGACAATAGTGTTGGAAGGAATGCCACGGGAGGAACAGATTACTTTTTGGAGTAATGGGCGCTTAGTTTTATAGTAGGATAATTGTAATTGTAATAAATTACAATTTTGTCTTTAGTAATTGCGAATGTAATTCCTTGCTTTCTTTTAGTACATGTGCATGTCTTGACATAGGGGTGGGGAGTTTCGCGAATTCTCTTGACCCCCCCCCCCAAGAAAAAAAAAAGAAGAGCAAATGATGTAATTGGTTAGGGAACTTTGTTGTCAAAGTGTTCACAGATGAATAGCACAAAGCGTAACAAGCTTGGCAGGCTCTTCATGTGAGGATTATTCGATTCGCCTTCCCCACTCCCTCGGTGGGCATGGCAGAGTTTCACAAAGGTCAATTTTCTAGCCGCGTTCTGAATTCTGATGTTATGAGAAAAGGCATTCATGCCAGCTGGCTGGAAAACTTTCTAGTTTATACGCTGAGACGGAAAACAAATGGGCAATCAATCCCGAAGCATAATGTGGCGATGATATTATTCACGTTTGAATGTCAGTAACAATACATTGCTACAAGAAAGTAAAAGGAAATGCCCTAGGAGCGACTCTTGACCTCTCTGCTGGCGAGTTATACTGAACTGCCAAGGCAAGGGCATGTCCTTCTTTACTTATTCCTATCTTCTGTTAGCGTGTATTGTTCGTCCTTCCCTGGTGCATTAACCCGGCTGCGCGTGATAATTCTGACAGAGCCACTCTTCACCAAATATATTTTTGAGGTAGACCAATTATGCCATTCGAGACTTTTACAATAAACGCATCAAAATTAACTTTACTCCACATTAACGGACAGCCTGACTGAATATCCTGTTAGAAACCCAGAGCGAAGGATACCGGCCATAAGAACAAGCAATGGCCAATAATGGTCAACTTTCCAGTCTACTAAACCTCCAAATGGATTGGACCCTCTCCTTTTTTTTCCTTTCAAAAAGTTTTGCGTGGAAACTTTTGCCCCCTCTCTCTCGCGCGCGTGTCGTTTGGTGTAGATTTGAGTGCGGCGTGACGTGCTGCTGAGCGCGCGCGCAGGGAAGACGCGAGTTGACGCAGTTGAAGACGGGCATCTTCGGCCACTGCGTGCATTGCGCGGGAACCGAGATTTTATCGGCCTTTACGGTGTGCGGTTGTGCGAGTGGCACTTATAGTTGCTTGGAGGTACAGTGACTGGACATTTCTCTGAAACAGTGTGGCGACATCCTTTTTTGTATTAAGTGCCGCTTTGCAGAAAAAAATGTTCTCGAGCTGTAAAATGTCACTACGCAACAAAGAGTCACGTTGGTATGAGCACACTACTTGAAGGCTTGCTGTATTCTGACTGATTGCACGCGATCTATGTGTGGGCGGTTGCAAATATTACTAGTTTGGACATAGGCTTTGAAGTTGCAGGATAGCTGCCGCATGATTTTCCAAAAAAAGTGAAATTAAAAGTTTGGTCCCTATTTTACAACGTTACTTTCTAGCTTCCGATATTTATTGTTTTATTCTGAGCACCGGAGGCGTTTCAGGAGTCCAGGAACAGACGATGAAACACGGCATTAACACGTAGTAAGATACCTTTCCGAGGTCAGGATGAAACCATCTCATGTAAAGACTCAATATATTGTAGCTGCGAGACCAAACGAACACAGAAAAGGAGTGTCCCATGTGATAGGACTTGAGATGAACGAACGATAAATAAGTAGGAGCCCACATATCAAGATGCCGAGAGTCACCTTTGAAGAGACCGCCCACAGTAGGAGGTTGACACCTGAGTAAGAAAAGGAATGGACAGAAGCACTCAAGCTCATTCGAAGAACAGCCAGTTAGTCCTCGGGAGCTGACGAGAAGCAACTTAGGATTATGACAGCACTTCTCACCTATAGTGCTTTGTACAGCTGTAACTGGCTCAACCTGAGTAGATCCAAATGGCAAAAAAAAACAACAACTAGAAAGGTTTAATTATAAATCGATGAGGGTGTTCACGGGCCTTCCAAAGTACACGGCCATTGAAGAGTTGAGAAGACAATCCCAAAGACGCATGAACGAAGAGAGCGCGCAGGTTCAAAACATCTCACAATTTTGAGCGACTAGAACGAACCATGCACGGACGCAAGCAGCTGGAAATTATAGGGTACGACACGCAGAACAGTCCCCTGCTAAAAGAAATACAACGCCCTTAGCAGGACACCGCCATCGCTGACCACAAACCTATACCGAAAATGCTCAACCAAGGAAAGCGTGCTCGTGCGGCCAGACTGCGCGGAGGATGGTGTGAAGAACACAATACGGAAAAAGAACTAAGATATACAGACGCAGCCAAAATGGTCATGGCTACATTTACGTTCTGGTACGGTCCAAAAAAAAAAATGACCGCATCTCCACGTGGTGAATGATGTTGATTGGGGCGAAGCTCTGGTGGTGCTGATGATACTGATTTTATTGTTCATAGGTAGTGCTGATGGTGTTGATTTTTTTTATTGCTCATAGGTAGTGCTGAGTTCCGGGTTGCGTTTCGACTTCATTATTACTGCTTTATGGTCGGTGACATGCAGAGCCAGTGGTTCTTCTAGCGGATCAGCTTGGGTCCGCTAGGAGCCGTGGGAACGCATCTTTACCGCTTAAGTCAATGGTCCATGTCAGAAAGAGAATGTGTGGTATGGAACGTGGTTATATACGCATTTGAGCATTTGACCACAGCGCCCTCTCGTCTATAAACGTTGAGCCAATGCATGCAAAGTTTAACGCGATTATATACGCATTTGACCGCAGCGCCCTCTCCTCTATAGACGTTGAGCGGCTACATGCAACGTTTCATCCATGACATAAACCCCAGCTCTTGAGTTACTACCACATCTCGGAGCCCCCTACTCGTCCCGCAGTCGTGGCCGAGTGGTTAAGGCGATGGACTAGAAATCCAATTTGGTCTCCCCGCACAGGTTAGAATCCTGTCGACTGCGCAAACATTTTTTTTTTTTTTTATGTGAGCACGGACGCTGGCCGGACGGACGGACGGACGGACGGACAAGGCTAGACCCTAAGGAGCTTCGCGCCTAAAACGTAGGCTGCACTGCCATGCTACCTGAGGGAATCTGTCAAGAGGCAGAACTCAAAGTCATCATGGCGGCCATGGCAAACATACCATAAAGAGAGGCCCAGGCAGAAACATAATGAGTTCAAGAAACGATAGAAGCATGTAAATGCAGCAGAAACAAGAGTCGTAGCTCCAAAAAGATAAAGTAAGCAGCAACCGATCTTCGCACCAGGGGAACTGCACAAACAATTGACTGACTACCGGTACACAGTCACATACCGAAGAACGAGAGGGCTCATCGAGCAGCAGCGGAGGCAGCCAATAGCAACCACTCCGTGCAAGACACCAACCTATCGGTAGGATACGAAGCCCGAAGCAGTGGACTCGGAAAAGCAAGCTGAACTTGCCAGATTGGCGAGAAGGCCTTCCTTCGGGGCCTGCTCCCCGCAATAGAAGGCATTATACCCTTGTTGCACGGTAAATGAGAAACTGTCAGCATCCATATGATTAGAACCGGAACCGCTCTGACACCCGCGAAATTAGCATTTTTCGGACTGATGGAAAAAGGGGACCCAACGTGCAAAACCTGCACCGAAGGCGCCCCCGCAACTCTTCAGCACTTTCTCTGGGACTGAAAAGGCCTAGGGCGACATAGACGTGACGCCCTAGATGCCATCCAAGTCTAAGAAAACCCACGACGCTGGAAGAGTGGGCCCGTCCAAGGAGCACGCCACAGCACATAAAGGTCATACTGGATTCTCTGATGCATTACATAAGGGAAACGGACATCCATTAGCTCATGCAGTTTTCACCCATCCTCACAAATTTCCCTAACCCTCTGACCCATCACAACCCTACCCCCCCCCCGCCTCAGGAGTGCAACTCCAAACCGGGTGTACCCTTATATGATATAAAGCCATTCTCGTCTCTGTCTCTCTCTATCTCTCTCGCGATAGTTATCTCCAGTGACGTGAAAGTATGCGCCTCTTGTAGATCGTACTGTGCGCAAGCGACTTCTAGTAAGGTTGGGGTCTTCCCTTGAAGTCTGTTGAAGGAGCACAGAAACAACTTATTTAGAAATCGTTGAAGGTGCGCGATTGTCGGTTGGTAAAATGTCCATTTGACGCAATTATGTAGACTAATTATCCGTCTCGATCCCGATCGCCCAGTGAAATAGGCGCGCGCTGCAACAAAGTCAATCCCGGCGGGCTCCAAAACGACCTGTGGAATTTGCCATCGGGGAACAGGTTGTTTTTTCTTTTGCTCCTTTTTACCTTATTGGACAAAATTGCAAAATCTATTTTTTTTAGACCAACTTCTAGGTCTCGTCCACTTTATTTGTGAATTCCAGCCAGGTTATCTGCATTTCAATCAAGCTTTTTGTGCGTCAGCTTTTTGTGAGCACTTCGGAAATGGTAATGGTTTTCATTTCTTCTGTTTTTGCCCCAACAGGGCACATCTTACATCGAAAACAGATTTTAGCTAATAAAAAAATAAAGTAGCTGATGTGTGCTAGAGATTTCGGTCTGGAGAAGGGAATGAAACTCGTGAGTGCGGCTTAGGGCGAATTCCACGGTTGTTTGGAGCGCTCCGGGATCGGTGGATGCCTTCCTGTCATTCACGTTCCCGGGAGTCCCCTTCCCGCGGTCCCGGCGAGATGCCCTGCGAAAATGGAAGTCACGTGTGCGTGCCAAGGGCTGGCTAGGCTGGCTTCCGGTCGAATCGGCCAAAATCGGAAGAGTGACTTTTCGCAGATCCGGTTCGAGATATGGAGTAGGAGCTGATCGCTTCTCGAAGAACCCAACGAAATGACAAAGGGAGGCTTAAGAAGCAGTTTCTTTAGTTGTGTTCTCCCAGTCGAAGCAACTCAAAAATCCAAGAAAGGGTGTCTTTTTTTCCTCTGCCGCCCGTCATGCGCGTTTTTCCCATTCCCTCTCAACCTTTCCGTCTTCGGCGTCCCGGCGTGATGTACCGTCCAAGTTCTCGTTCATATACTCCCGCACGCTTCCGAACTAAAACGGCAGGCGGAAGTTACATAAAAAAAATGACCGAATCTCCACGTAGTGAATGATGTTGATTGGGGCGAAGCTCTGGTGGTGCTGATGATACTGATTTTATTGTTCCTAGGTAGTGCTGATGGTGTTGATTTTTTTTATTGCTCATAGGTAGTGCTGAGTTCAGGGTTGCGTTTCGACTTCATTATTACTGCTTTATGGTCGGTGAAATGCAGAGCCAGTGGTTCTTCTCGCGGATCAGCTTGGATCCGCTAGAAGCCGTGGGAACGCATCTCCACCGCTTAAGTCAACGGTACATGTCAGAAAGAGAATGTGTGGTATGGAAAGTTATATACGCATTTGAGCATTTGACCGCAGCGCCCTCTCGTCTACAAACAATGAGCCAATGCATGCAAAGTTTAACGCGATTATATACGCATTTGACCGCAGCGCCCTCTCCTGTATAGACGTTGAGCGGCTACATGCAACGTTTCATCCATGACATCCCCAGCTGTTGAGTTACTACCACATCTGAGAGCCTCCTACTCGTCCCGCAGTCGTGGCCGATCGGTTAAGGCGATGGACTAGAAATCCATTGGGGTCTCCCCGCACAGGTTCGAATCCTGTCGACTGCAAAACATTATTTATTTTTTTAAGAAGACAGATGGGATGACAATCGATGTGAGCACGGACGCCGGACGGACAAGGCTAGACCCTAAGGAACTTCGCCCCTAAAAACGAGTTCTGCCTCCCTTGTTTTTGCGGGCCCGTGTAGCGGATTGGTTTGGATCGTCCTTAATCGCCACTCCTCCGTGGCCGTTTCGTCGGGCGAGTTCTCGTTTTGCCCCGTGGGCGTTCCGGCGAACGGAACAAGGCCGATACTTTCACTTTACCGACACATTTTAAAGGGATACTTCAACGAAATTTGAAATATGCCCGTCGTGTTTAGAAATATGGTGAATATTATCCACAATATTCGTAAATGACAATCCCACGTTTGTATTTTGAGCCTGATGGCTGTATTTTTCGTTATAAACAGCCCACTCTGCCAAGCGCTCGGAGAGCAGCCAGACGAGAGCACGTGACATCCGGCACAATCGTGACGCGGATTGTCTCGGGACGAGCAAAGCTGCGGCAAGGCTGACGTAATAGCCGTTCCAACCACCGAAGCGGCCGAAGCACACGAGCGATCGGGCCACCCCAACCAACCCCAAAGCTGCTAGTGTAGAGTGGCCCAATTTTTTGATAATATCAAGCGAGCGCCGTCCGCCGGGACGGCCAGTGCCGTGCCGCGGAGGCGTGCGGCGATACGGGAGAGATTAAGCGCGTGCGCACAAAGCCCTTTCTGTTAAGAGCGTCGTCTGCTAGGCTATTCCGTTTATCGCACACAGACCCTTCTCTGTAGCAAAGGAGGGCAGGGCGCTTGCAATGTCGAAGTGCATCGCCGATACGCCCCTCCTCTTGGAATGCCTTCACAATCCTTTTGACGTCAGCCTGTGTAACCCCGACTGTTGTTGCTGTATCCCTTTGCGTCATGCTTCCCATCGACATTTTCACAACACGTTCCCGTGTTTTTATGGGCACTCGAGGAGGCGTTAAAATGTGCGCGCGCCCGCTGGTCAAAGAAAAGTGCGACCACCCAGCTACATAGGCTATATGACGATAGTAACAACGCAGTTGATACTACAAAACACTAAGCGAAAACTCTGATAATCCGTTTCCCTTTGTGTTGTACCGCAGCCGACGCTTCGAGCCATCTTTGCCAGTCCATCGCTAAAAGAGTGCCACGTGGCCTTCCCGTTGGGCGCAACTGCACGGGGAAGCACGATGCCACGTGGCAGGGTGAAAGCACTGGATTGGTTTCGATGGCTGGTAGGATTGTCTGCGGTGTATAGTTTAATGCATCGTTCTATTCAGTTGGTCGCGTCACCGTATTTTTCATTTTTGTTGGTGTTCACAAAGGTAAATGCAAACATGAAATGAAAAAAAAGTAAATTAAACTCGAGATGACGCGCGGTTTATGCCACGCCTGAGCAGTGTCACGCAAGCAAGCGCTGTTCAGGTCTTTGCTTAAAGGCGGTTAGCTATGCCAGCAGATAATGAACAGGGGCTGTGTGCGGTCAACGGAATAGCCTAGCAGACGACGCTCGTACTGGAAAGAGCTTTCTGCGCACGCGCCTAATCTCTCCTGTGACGCCGCATTTCTTCGCGGCATAGCGCTGGCCGTCCCGGCTGTCGACGCTCGCGTGATATTATTAAAAATTTGGGCCACTGTACGAATTTTGAGTGACGGGTTAATCTTCTATAATCATCTAGAAGCGACCGCTGGGACACACAAAAGTAGCGGTGAGAGAAGAGTTCCTCCTTCCCCTCGGCTCTCGTGGTGGCCGGAGTCGAGACAGGCATCGTCACTACCTGTCAAGGTTCCTAGACGGGCTTTACAAACTAGGCTTTAGCGATATCCACCAGCTGCTCTTTGCTAATAGTTTAATTTCTTTTAAAATGCCCTTTCACGTCTTTTTTAACAAGAGATCGGTGTGCCTGATGTGATACTGCTCTCTTGAAGACGAATAGACAAAGAAATAAGCGCCGAAATTTCCTTGCAGTATCCCTTGAAGCTGCACTTCATTCAGCTGCGACGTATTCATAGTTTTGGCGTTGATCGCAGAAGCGTCGCGGACCAGCGTGTCCTAGGAAGCTATCGGCGCCCATGGAAACCTCAGTAGGTTAAGTCGTTTCGATGTCCTTGCGTCGAAACGTCAACCCAACGCGACGCTTGACTGACGCGGCTCCATCGCTCGGCTCGGTGAGCTTCCGTTGCCGGTAGAACGGCATACTTTACGTTTCGTGCACTTGGTTTTACATATTGGTGGTGGAGTTTGGTCAAGCCCAGTAGAAAAGCAGACGTGAAATTTCTCCCTTTTTAGAGCACAGCTTTTAGGTGCCCGTGTCCGGGTTTCGCGGAGTCGGTGTCGCCTTCGGCGTCGGCGTAACCGCGTTAAAGTAAGCGGGAAAATTGACGTCATGTGACCTCAACACAAATTCAATTACCGCTAAATTTAGCAGAAAAATTGACGTCACTTGACCTCAACTCCTATTTAGTTTCCTAGTCAAATTTAGCGGGGAAAATGGCGTCATAGGACTTGGTGTCATGTCACCTATGAACAAATTCAGTTTCTCCGCTACATTTAGCAGAAAAATTGACGTCACGTGACCTCAACACAAATTCAATTCCACGCTAGATTTATCGGGAAAATTGACGTCATGTGACCTCAGCATCACTTCAGTTTCCAACTAAATTTCGTGGGGAAAATGACGTCAAATGATTTGGCGTCACGTCACCTATAAACATATTCAGTTTCTCCTCTAGATTTAGCAGAGAAACTGAATTGCCCTCCCCCCCGTACCCTCCCATCCTCGTCCTCAAGAGCTGCGCTCTAATTTCGCGTTACAGATTTTAAAACGTCTTTCATTTTTTTTTATTCAAAACTGGAGGCAATAAAATGAAAACGGATTCCTGCTCCAGGTTCTATGAATATGGAAAATTAATTGGTGTATTCATTTGGAAAAAGCTGGAAAATCATTTTCTGGTCCCTTTAAATTTAGAAGAAAGGGTGCGGGAGACGTCTTTACTCCCAAATAAAGGGTAACTGCAAAGAAAAAATATTTTATTTTTTAAAACAGCCGATTTGGGAACCATGTTACAAAACAAATCTTCCGCAAAAATGATTTTTTTTAGCAATATTTATGCAAGAGGACGTAATTTAGTCGGCGTCAGAACCTCTCCACATTTGAAACTTCCGCGCGGAGAAGTACGCCCCGCCCCTCGCTCTTGGATTTGCTCTTGGAGTGACTTGGCTGCAGCGTTGAACGACGTACGCAGCGCAGCGTCTCGACACCCGGTGCGTCTCGTGTGCGTACCACAGCCTTTTGTAACTTCTGTATTCTGCGCAACCAGTAACGTTGGTTCTGTGCGGACTGCGCGCAAAATGAACCATGAACTGGAGCGTCAGCTTCTTGGCCCCTGCGAGCAACTGGGTCTTCGGCCATACAAACATACGCCGCAAAGGACGGCTGCCAGCAACGATGACGGCGCACCGCCTGAGCCTCCCGAGCCTTCGGTGCGCTCGGTAGGAAAAGCGTCGGGACCGCCCCTCGTCTCAGTCGCGGACGTTCGGTGCTCCCGCTGCGTATCTCGAAAGACTCTGGACACGTTTGTCGTTACGCGAACGCCCGATTGCCTTCAACCAAATAGGATTCAGCTTGTCATCTTTCGGGATGACATGGCTATTGGAAGACTCACAGTCGCAATCACTAATCTGACAGCCCTTTACAGAGCAACGGCGCCACTTTACAGGAGCTGACTTCTCCAAAAATCGGAACCTGTACGCCCAAGCACACAAAAGAAAGCGCGTGAGAAAGCAAAGAAAATGCGCTACGAAAGTAAAGATAACACCCCAAGAAAACTAAAGTAACAAACCGCGCTATGAAACCCAAAACCCCGCGTTGCTTCCTATCACTAACACCTGCGACGGCTGCTAAACACACACTACTTCACTTTAGGATGTCTCACTCAAGCACCTGGGTCAACAGGAAACACTGATCACTTAGGCGAAACGACTAGTCGAGGTAGTCGAGACAGGCTGGAGCAGAGACAGGGGCTTCCATGCTTATGTTTGTTATGGTATGAATCCAAACGGAAGTGCCCGTCTTGTAAGACGTTTGTAAAGAATACTAACTCTCACTTACATGGTTTGTTTTTTAAACCTAAAAATATGCCGCTCAAGCGAAAAATAATGCAACATATCAAAAAGGTTTAACAACCAAATTGTAAGCTGTCAATCAATCTCTTAGACTAATGACAATAGTTGCTATTGTATAGCAGCCACTCCGTGACGTATAACATCAACTTTGTAGCGCGCGATTTAAAACGAACAAAATAGCCGCAAATTAAAATCAGTTTCGCGCAATAAATATTGCTGTAAAGTGTTTTTCGCGAAAAAATTGCTTTGTGACATTACAAAAATAATCCTAGGAGAAGGGGAACAAGAGGGACAAAGGACAAATACCAATCTCCAAACACAGCTAAGTGACTGGTGCGCGACCGAAAACATTTGCCTGGTCCAGGTATCGGACCCGGGACCTCTTTATTTCCAGTGGACCGTTCTACCAACTGAGCTAACCAGGGGTTAGACGTCAGTAGATCAAACAGGTTTCATCAGCTTCTACCAGACAAACACCAACAAGAGTGAAAGGCTTGCATTTAACCTTTGCATTTTTTTAAGGTTATGATTATAATACAATTAAATGCAAAGGTGTATGTGAGCTGGACAAAAATGGCGAAAATAATCCCTGGAGAAGGGGAACAACACGGACAAAGGACAAACACAATTCTCCAAACACAGCTAAGTGACTGGTGCCCGACCGAAAAAAAAATCTGCCTGGTCCGGGTATAGAACCCGGACCTCTCCATTTCCAGTGGAGCGTTCTACCAACTGAGCTAACCAGGGGTTAGACGTCAGTAGAGAAAACAGGTTTTCTCAGCTGCCACCAGTCTAACACCCAATTAGGCTGTTTAAAGAACACTTTTTTTCTTTGCAGTTACCCTTTAAGAGAACTTTGTAATGATGTCTTCAAACGCAAGTGTCAAAGGCAGTCCTGACCAATTTCAAACTTAGGTAAATATTAAAAAAAACGTTGTAGATATGTATTTGAACAGTTCAATTTCTCAATAACTTGTCAACGTGTTTAAAATAAAAATGTCAAAACCAGCAGGGGCACCTTCTTTAGTGGGTGTTTGGTGAGTGTCGTCAATACGGACCCCGAGCATCGTGGGTTCACCTAGAGTACCCAATTGCATTCAGTCCGCTTACAGGAAGTCAATTCTGCAGAATCCAGATCTGATTGGCTGGTTTAGCCCGTGGCAGAAGTTATTAGTCGGTCATTATGAGGATTTGCCCAAACTAACAAATAGCGTTTATAAACATTTCGCGTTACCATGGGTATCGCGGGTGAGCGCGAGTGTGAGCTCTCAGCATCGATGTGTTAGAACCGAACGGAAGGTGTTTTGATTACCTTTAGTTTTTATGCTTTATATCGAGTAGCCGTTAATTTGGTTCGCCAAAGAAGATTGCCGGCTCGTTTGCTCGCTGCGGTTGCGTTGGTGCTGTGTTTCAAATTCTACGCTTCATGCGCTAATCCTAAGATTTGACTTCGATGTGTTTCAAGGGGTGAGATAGAGAGAGAGAAAAAGAGAGACGAGACGAGACAGCGAGGAGCAACACGCGCAACACTTGAAGGAAATGACTTTAGGAAAAAAAAGAAAACCCAGGCCTCGCTACAGTCAAGGAAAGTGGATTGAAGCGATCGCACGAGAACGAACGCTACACTGTACGCTTTGACCGCACATGGCAGCGCCATGTTTTCGATGGGTTGGAGCGCGACGGCTGCGCCAAGACTCGGTTCTGAAACAAATTAAAAGGTTAAAAGGCGCGAACTAAAAGAGGACGAAAAAGGACACAGGTACGACAAGGACAAGCGCCAGAAATGAAGCTTGGGATTTTTGGTACTCTGGGAACATTCAGTGACTGTAGGTTCACCCACCCTTGTCAGGCTCTGCGTGGCCTGCCCATGTCCGGGGAAAAGGACATCCCGATGGTTGCCCTGAGCCCGAGGAAAGTTTGAACCCTTCGGGCCTCCGCTTGGCCTCCGCTTCTTGTGAAATGGTGTCCTGGTAAGGCCCGACCAGGATGATCCAGTCAGTCGCCTTTCTTCTGATATCCCCTGTTGTCTTTCCTCTTCACTTCTGTCAATTTTTACCTTCTTTTGGGGCAAGGAACAAACTTTGGTGGGTATAGATTTTCTTATTTAGAAGCACACTTGGGCACGGTGTTTGGGCAAGCGCTGGTAGAGTAGCATTCTTAACAAAGGCTTTTTTCGTTATGAGTTGTTACCTCTCCCTTTCTAGGGCAGAATGGTGGGTTGCGCACCAGAGACACTGAAGTCCCAAGCAAACCAAATTACCTGATCCGCCTCTGAAAAGGGGTCATACCGAAGCAATTGTATTATATTCAACATTACCAGCAAATAAAGGCTTCACTCGTTTTCTAGTGATGCACTTTGAACACGATGCTAAAACTTTAGGAAACCCTTCACCGTTCCTAGTCTCCGAGACTTTTAAAATCTTTATCGGCAAAAACATCAAAGCCAAAAAAACTATCATTTGGTGACTTGGCGGCAGAAAATGGCGTCAAAAGCGATGTCCTCCTAGAGTTTAACAAGGTCTCAAACTATATTTTTCTATACATTTTTAACTAATTTTTGTTATGGTCTATCTTAGCTTCCTGCATTGGAACTGTCAGGGTCTCCTACACAATTCGGAATTAAAAACAGCGCGAAAGGACGAGGACCAGACGAAGAAGTAACACGGACGCAGCGCTGCGTCCGTGTTACTTATTCGTCTGGTCCTCGTCTTTTCGCGCTGTTTTTTATTCCGAAGTAAGTAGCAATTCGCCCAAGCCTCAACTTTAGTCTCCTACACAACATTGGTGATATTAGCTTTCTTCTTAGCGAGCTACGCCCAAATAGCTCTAGCATATTGAGAGATTGATCTCACGTCCAATCATACGGAAGTTTTGAGGAACTATCATATTTTGAACCGCCCATTTACTCATTCATCTGGCGGTGTTGTATTTGTAGTGCAGATTGGAGTGGCGTGTACTGGAGTCCCTCTTGACAGTCCTTTTGAGGCTGTGACTACACAAAAATTCTTTGACCGTCTTATTATAGTTGTTTTTTCTGTATCTCCCAGCACAGATTCCCAAACACGTGCATGAGATACATAACATTTTAACTCAACTTTCAGAGCCGTTTTTAATTTTAGGTAAATCTAATGCTGATTGCACCATGTGGGGCAGTGCACGAATTTATTCCCTTAGAGGGGCCACTGAACGATCGTTATTGTTTTCAATTTTTTTTAAATAACCAATTCCCAACATTTCTTTGTGCTGCGTATAGCTCTTTCACCTGCATTGATTTTGTTTTTATTTCATCACCATCATGGCTTTTTTGTTTTTATAGGAAGGTTTCAGATAATCCCTTTGAGAGTGACAATTTCCCAGTTCTTTTAGAGGGCTTTGTTGACCTTCCCTGAGTTCAGAAATGCATGCCTAATTAGAAACTAGACAAAGCGGTCTGGGAAAGTTTTAGCCAAGTTGCTACATTCAACGCTTCACTATCTGCCATTCTGTCCCCTGAGGAGGCGACGACGTGTGCTATTGAACAGATAAATAATGCCGCCGAGCAGTCTTTTCCCCATACCTACGGTAATTTACCAAAGAAACGCAAACCGTGGTGGAACAATAACTGTTGAACCACCACTACGAAGCAAAATTGAGCCTGGAAAGTTTTCCGGTGGTAGGCAACCGTGAAGACCAAGATTAACTTTAAAAGGCGCAAAGCACAATCCCGCTAGAGAGGAAAACTGGCAAAGAAGACATCTTGGATTAGATATCTCTCCTCTGTAGATACTTTTTTTTTGTACGGTTAAAGATGCTTGGGATTGCCTACGCAAAACTCAAAGGCGACTACCGATGTTTTACCATTCCTGTATAAAACGTGCCTTGGGGTCTGTCAAATTTGTTGCCAATGTTCTCGCTCAGCGTTTCCAAGGTGAATTCAGCTCTAATAATTGTAGTGCATATTTCTAATAATTTAAATTTCGCGCAGGAAGTTGCTCTATTCCTATGTTAGGTACTAACTCGGAGCCATACAATGCGCACTTTACAATGTGTGAGATAAAACAAGCTTCTGATTTAACGATTTGACTAAAACCCCGAGGCTGGGACGAGATGGGACGGACAAACACAAGGTCTCCACACAGCTGAAATTTATTTGACAACAAAAGGGATTATATGGGCATCAAATCCTACACAAAACACTAGAGATGAGAGAGAGCGAGAGAGAGAGAGAAATGTGAAATCTTGTGCCAAAAGCAGTACAGCAAAGCAACGTTTACAACAGAACTGAGAAGCAGTGACCTCCTTTATACAACACGCACAAAAAAAACAAGAAAATTTCCAACACTGTTTACACCGGCAGTGTCTCCAAAAAAAATAAAAAGAAAGACGTTTCAAGGATCACTCAAAACGTACACTTTACAGGCGAAAGCAAAGAACTCTAGAAAATGAAGGACGCAACAAATTAAACGACCAGGAACCCAACACAAAGCAAACTAATATTGATAAAACTTGAAATCGGGTACAATCAACCAAACCCGCCTAGGCCGCAACGAAACACTTGAACTTATGCGCAAAAGCATCAAATTTGTAGGAAGTGACACTCCTTCAGCCAGTTCAATGTTTTGTTCGCTGGGAGAGACAGCCAGTCTGTTGCCACAGATCCCTTACAAAATGTAGTAAGTATACTGTTGCTCCGATGGTCATCCTTCAAGAATTTCAAAAACTAAAGGTGAAGCATGCTGATAATTTCCAGTTTTATATTAATGATGCTAAGTTTTTATAATTTACCGGATGTTCCATACACTTCGAGAACTTTTATATTGATTTTAGCTAACCTTCATTATCCAATATATTTTGCCACGATAAATCCGAGTTTCTTCCGCCTATTCAAAAGCCAATCCAGCATCGTGTGGCCATTAACGCTCCGCCTCGCGGAATATCACACATCTCTTGGGATATCTCTGGATAAAGTGACACTCCTTCAGTCAGTTCACTGTTTTGCCCCCTGGGAGAGACTGCCACTCTGTTGCGACAAATCTCTTACAAAATTTAATAAACACAATGTCGCTCCGATTGTCATCCTTCAAGAACTAAAGGTGAAGTATGCTGATAATTCCCAGTTTCATACTAATCGTGCTAAGTATCTATCAGATACCGGAGGTGCCATGCTCTCCGAGAAAATTTCCATAGTAAACGCATTAATTTAATTGCCCGTATCTTTACTGGAGAGTTATATGCAGTATCGTTAGCAGATGATTACATTAGACTGTAGAGAATGAAAAGATACATTATATTTGTAGACTTGCAAAGTGTAATTACTGCCATTATCTCCCTGAAAGACAACAAAATTACGCTGATAGCGCTTGTGCGTGCCAAGATTAATAGGACATCGCAGAACGGATACTACATTGCCTTTTGTGGGGTTCCAAGTCACGTGAGTATATTAGGCAACAAGAAAGCTGATGGGCTCATCTCATCCTCCAGGAATTGTCGGCAGTTAGCTGCCTGGATGCCTTACCAGGACATCAAACGAGTCTTGAGGGCGTCAATGTTCGATGGATGGCTGAGAAAATGGGACAGACAATCTTATAGTAAGCTTCACTACCCCAAGCCCATTTCTGAATTGTGGAAGAGTACCTCATTCGGGAATTGGTTCCACAAGGTCTTAATGTGTCGTCTCCGCATAGGCCATTCGCATATAGCCCACCAACGCCTCCTCTGGTGGTAAAACCCACAATGCTGGGCACCCTGCGGAGATGTTGTGTCCATCCTACGGAAACTAGGGACTTGCTCTGCTCTTGAGGAAAAACGACGGTATCATTTTCCTGAGCATTTTTAGATATCGTACGCTCTTTTACCCTCTTCTTTTACTGGAACATAACTCTCTCATCTCAATTTATCGTGTACTTAGTTTTATTTCTCGCACTGATATCGGATCTAATACCACACATATCTGTCAGGTCACGACATACTAATAGAATATAATATATTACGTTGTGCGGCGCACTTTTGCCTAAGTGGCATTTTGCGCCATAAAACCCTCGATCATTATCATCATCAAAATTTCAAAAAAAGATCTGTTCAACAGTTATAGCGAAGGAATAAATAAATACTACATGTACTTTGTATGAGGTTTTCCGGATGCACTCCGTCGCTCCTAGGGCATGGCACATTCCCTTCTTGTAGGAACGTATTGTTGCTGGCGTTCACACGTCAACAAACACGTCAACAAACGCAGAACCGCATTGTATTTCGCATTTTGTTGCAGCCGTGAGGCAAGGTTCACCGACCTGTCACGGCAAAGGCATGTTTTCTCTTTTTCATTTTTTTCTTGTGCGAGCGTGCATTGTTTGTCGCCCTGTTGTGCACTAAACCGACTGCGTGTGAGATGGTGTATTGACCGTTTATTTTTCTACAATTGTGCGCTTAAAACACGAGTAGTCAGGATCAAAATATTACACTAGAGCGTAAAATGTCTTTCTAATATTAGTTTTAGGAAAATAGTGTTGATACTCAGAGATTGAAAAGAGGTGTGAAGTAACCGTCACGTGTAGTGAAGAGGGGGATATGCGACGATAAATTCATTAGCAAAAGCATGACGCCAATATCTGGGGGTCCATTGGTATTTAAGTTATTCTCTGTTTCACAATGAGTCAAACCACGCTCAACGCTATGATCCTCCGAAGCATATTAAGCAGCACCAAAAGCGTATCGTCCCGGCACTGGTCGTCCTTGCGCGTTTACCGGCTAAAATAATCACGCACAGTAAATGGGCCGTAATACTGAGCTTGTTTTATTTTTTTTTTAGACGCCAATATTAGAGATATTATGACAATGCGCTTCAGGCGCTGCTTGCTACATCGAATAACGTAGCCTTGGCTGCAGTTGGACAAGGTGAATTGGAATAGAACTGTAAATATTATTCGCACTGCACTTCACTGGAGGAGGACTTCGCAATCTGTTTCAAGGTATCATGGCCGGAGCAATATCAAGTCACCCAATTCGTCTAATTGCAAGTTTTGACAGTTGAATTAACGCATGTACGCGAGGGAACTGGTTTGAATAAGTAACTGTATTTAGCTTTGGGTTTCGAAAATAAAAGATCATTTTTCGATGTGCTATCATTCACAACATTCACGGCCTATGTCCACTTGCGCGACCTATCTCTAGTACCACGCAAAATAGAAAAAAAAAAAAAACATTTCTCTTTAGAAAAGAATAAAATATTACGTTACCACTCTGAAAGCAAATTCCAATATGAACTCTTTATTGTCACTTTATCAGTATTCGTGCAAAACAAACGTAAAAGGGAAGAAGCTTTTTTTATATACGATTTAAATTTGGCTAAGTTTCTAAAAGAAAAGACAGGAACGAGACGTGTTTTTTACTTGTCTTGTTTTACTCTCAGATAACTCCTAGAAAAAATGTAAGTGTTTATTGAGAATTCCAGGGGCTATAGGTGAGATCTTCAGGCAGGTGAGTAAACGGCATCAGAAGAACGAAACTTTCCTTGGAGCACGTCTTGTAACACACCGACACGAAAAGTCCTAAAAGGTTATACACGGGCTCATTATTGTAGTCTTGCTGAGCAATGCTGAGAAACCCCCGTAACACACAACAAAACCTGAAAACGTGCCCAGTAGCGCAGTGGTTAGCGCGTTACACCACACTGCAGATTCGGCTGTTTAACTAGTTACCAAACTTTCTTTTTTATTGAAATTTGTGTATTTTATTTTTAAATAATTTTACTCTAGTTTAGCGAGAGCGGCGAGGGAAAAAAATACAACAGCAATACTCGTACACTAAACTAAACAATCTAAATGAGTGACAAAGCGCAAGACAAAACAACCACTATAACACAGATTAATTTCTAGGCTGCTTTTGCATATGTTGACAGGAGTTGTGTTTGGTAGCTTTATATAAGTGGTGCTTTTTTATCTCCAATTGTTATCTCATCCCGATTCCTTCTATTATCACATAAATAGCACCCCTCCATCAAAGCCGGTCGCCCGCGCGCCATTGCAAAGTTTGAAAAGCAGCATACTGCAGCAGATAACGAAACTACAGCAACCCCTCCAAACTTTTTTGGCGTACCTTTCAATATTTTATGAAGTTTTTGCCCCAACTATGCCTGGAATGGGAAGATGGGAGCGAACTTTTCGAACTCTTGTATAGGTCGAAAAATAATGAAGATTGTGAGAACCGCAGGTGTAGCAAGCGCCCTGATTGAAACTTGTAGCTTATTTTACCAGGAAAAAAAAAGGGGGGGGGGGGAGGGGCTCTGCATGCATATCATGATGTGCGTATTCCACTTGCATAGTTTTCTTGTTTGCGCAGTCCTGTTCTCTTAGTCAAAAGCTAAACCATCTAACAAAAGCTTTTTTTTTTAATATTTGTTTAGACTACGTATCTTACGGCGGTGAGGACGCGCTCAAAAACATACGCCCAAATATATATTTCAGAGAAATATTTTCCGTCGTTTTATTACGAGTAAAAAAACTCCAGCGTAATTTGTCCTCGCAAATGAAAGACGCAGTGATGGCAGGATATCCGTCTTTTGAAACTGAATATTTGTCGATACACCTGTGAGCGATTTTTCCGTCTTGATTTTATTATCTGGATGTTCTTTTTACTACCACGATTACGGTCATTAGATAAACTAATACGTGTTGTGAACATTTCGGCGGTTTCCGCCCTAGGAAGTTTTGTCACCAAAAGCAGCGCTGATGCAAGCTGGAGTAAACAAGAATAAGAACAGACGAGAAGTAAAGAAAAAAACATAATGCCCGAATCGCAGCTGTCGTTACGCTTATTCTCGACGAAATTCTCTACAGTGTCCTCCCTCTCGGGTTCCCGCCGTCCCTCATTGGAAGAGTTTCAGAAGTGTCTATCCCTTTAGTAAGAGGGAAATTGGGTGTAACGAGCTAATTAATGGAGTGAAAGAGCACGGCGGCAACCGAGCACGGCGCAGCGGCTTCACAAAATCAGTCCAGTCGAGTTCAGTCCAAACCAGTCTAAACCAAACCACGACCGTCAATACGAACGACGGCTGCATGCGCCATGGCAAAAATGCTAACGCATTTGAAAACGCACCTTGTAAGATATAAAAAAAGCAGATGTGACACTGTCCACATGGCGTTTCAATTCTTCCGAATTATTAGGACCCCTAGGTCTCAATTATAAATGACGTTTCTATCCGACCATTTTTTTTCGACAGGACTGTGGGGTGTGGGGTTTTGTGGAAGAGTAGACACATTCAGCCACATTCCCCACGGTGACTCCTCTGAACCAACGCCCATCCGTTAGATTCTTCGAGGGATCTCATTGGTTGACTTCTAACATTGGTTGCGCGCATCTGGTGCTCCAACTGCTTCCCAGAGAACACTTTCCCATAGTGCGGCAAAAATAGTTCAGACCAGATAACCTAAGGACAGTGCTACGATCAATAAGAGAGAAGATCATGAGACGATAATCCGACAAATCCACTGATGGACAAAGCCCCCAGTTCTGGGCGAGCACGCCTATACACTTTCTTTGAGATCAGTATCACTCCTGCTTGTCTCTAGGGCCTGGCGAGTGTTCGCAACTATCTTGTCTTTCCCAACAACAACAAGAACGAAAAAAAAAGAAGAAGAAGAAAAGTGAAGAGTGCAAATCAATATATTTGAGCAAAGTTTGCCGGTGAAGGTGTTGGAAAACGAACATCACAAAATTTAAGAATAGGGAGTTTTAGAGTAGGGGCTCCTACGCTCGGGGGCACCTAAGTCATAGGGGGACACGAGCTCAGTGACACTCGCGCTGTCGGCCCAGCATGACATGCTTGCGTTTCTCGCTTGCAGCGCCAATACGGTTAACACGCGAAATTAATAAAGTAAAAAATATAAACACATAATATATATGCGCTTAACTAGCACTTTTCGTTGCTTGCGTCAGAGATAATGTATAAGGTAAAAGCAAATTTACCCATTTTTGAACAATCAATAAAGGTTTTAATAAAAGACCAAATCAATACTATTTCGACGTTATCCATTTCTCGAAACCCTTTTCTCCCTCGCTTTTGTAGCTCGCTTTTTTTTACAGCAGACCCGTTGTACAATGCACAAACGGTCAGACGGGCTGTTTTCAAGCACGTGGCTCGAGTCAAATATTTTCCTTGTGACCTATTGAGCGAATCGCTACACACCTTTTCCATAAGGGCGCAGCCATCTTGCATGTCGTCACTTCTAGTATGCGGGAAAATATTGTTTTGATCTTTCCATGCCGCTGGAAGGTGTTTACGAAAAATGCGTGATTGTCACAGATTCTTCTTTTAACTCACCAATATTTTGTCGCATATTGCAATTTGATATGTTTTTTTTTTTTTCTCTTGCATACCAAATACAGAACGCACGTGACTGAACAACAGGCAGCAAAAAACGTCCTCGTTCATTCTTAAGTTGAGACTGTAGCCAATGCCACAAGCACAAAAGCTCGGGGTCGTTGCTTTGAAGCGCTCCTCCGCAGGTCGAGCACTCGCTCCAGAAATGCACGTTTTAAAGCCAGGAACGTGGGCTAGCTCGCGCTTGAAGCTTTGTCTGCAGTCTCAGCTTAAGGGTGCTAGAGTCACTGAATTTTACCAGAGTACCGAATTTCATTCAGTCCGCTTACCGCAAGTAAATCCCGCAGAAGCCAGTTCTGATTGGCTGGTTAAGCCTGTGACAAAAGGTATGAGTCGGTCATTGACCCCGTAAGTGTGACGTCATGGGTCCAAACGAACCGTTGCTAGGGTCGTTGTTATGAACAAATACATGTGCCTAGGTTTCGCTACGAAAACCCGACCGTTCAAAAATCAGGAGTAGGATTTAGACTGATAAAAATCACAGATATAGAAAGCTTGAATGTCATATATGTCTCGACAGAAGTGTGCCGGTAGGCGTTTTTTTTTTCTGAAATATTTATGACTGCAACTTCCGGTCCTCAAGATGCCTGCAGCAGACGACGAATGCAAGTGGTATGCCGTCTGCCTCACGTCCGCCGGCCAAGTCGGCGCCGGCGTCTGAATCGTGTGAATAAAGACGATATTCTGATATTGCATTAGCTTGAAATATAATGAGTTTGAGACACTTATAAGAATTCACAGTGGGGTGTGGTGAAAAATAGCGTTTATCGAAAGTTCGGGCGTCGATCGAGATGATTGTCTGCTAAAAGAACGCATTGTACCCTCGAGAAAAGCACTTCAGACGATCGGTTGAGTTCCCAAATTTTGTTTACTGGACTCGCGCTATGGGAGGGTGCTTCGTACCTGGTTGTAACCATCGCGTGGAGAAAGGTTCTAGCAGTTTCTTCAGATTTCCGCAAGACCCGAAAGCAGGAAAGAACTGGATAAAAAACATAAGGTGAGTTTATTACAGAATGTACTCGCGTCGCGGGTTCTATGGAGATCTTCACCAAAAGAGCACACCCACGGAATTAGATATATACCAAGGGGCAAAAAGCGGAATACTGCGAAATCGCGATAGACATGCAATTCTTTAATAACCTGACAACCTCTATAATAATAATATTAAACGACTTACAGCGACGGCGTACGATTTGTTTCTCAATCTGCGCTGCACTACGCCGGTAATGCACTTCAGGTCGCCATCGTAACTGATCTGCATGACGTGGTTTTATTTTACGGCATTTTCACCCCTCTGAACTAAGCTGGGTTCTTCACAGAAAAAAACGCACATTGCGGAGGCCTCTACGGCCATGGCGATGCACTTGCTTTTGTCGCTCGTTTACCGACGCAATTCAATAAAGACGCCCGCTGCAACAGAGGCCAGCAAATCTATCGTGTCGTCTGCTACCAAAGCAAAGCGGAGTGTAATACTTCAGAAATGGCTTTCATCGTTGCAATTCGACACTGAGACAACAAGAACATCTTCATAATTAGATATCAAAAAGTTAGTTTGCTTACAAAAAATTATTTACTTACTTGTAAGCAAAAATCTAGCCTCATGTGGAGTCTTCATGCATTAGACCATAGCAACGTTTCTAGCAACGGTTTGTTTGGACCCAGACGCCATGTTGTGACGCAGTCACTTACGGGGTCAATTTTGTGGATTGGCCCCGAATAACAAAAACGTATATAGAACGATTTCCGCGTTACCACGGCTATGGCGGGCACGCAAGCGTGCTCTAGGCATGAATGAGTTAGGACCAAACGGAAGGGGCGTTGATTTTCAATATATATTTTTTTGCATCAAGTAGCCGCTAATGTGGTTCACTGAAAAAGAATGCCAGCTCGTTTGCTCGCTCTGGTTGCGCTGGTGCTGCGTTTCAAACTCTACACCTCAGACACTAAGCCCAACACTCGACTTCGATGTGTTTCGGGGCGAGAGGGAAAGACGACACAACGAGAAACAAGTCACGCACCACTCGGAACGAAATAAACAACTTTAATAAAAACAAACGTGTGTCGCCACAGGCATGGAACGTGGATTGAAGAGGTCACACGAGAGGGAATGCTACACTCTACGTGCTCCGCTTCGAACGCATTGGGCAGCGCCATAATGGGGATCGCGACCAGTGCGCCCCGACTCGGCTCTGAAGCGAAGCTTGAGAGTTTCAGTACTCTGGGAACATTCAATGACTCTAGACCGTGCTTTTCGCATTCCTTTTCTGTGTCTTCGTTCGTGTGCGAAGTCGCGTCAAGACAGCCACTGGGATTCGCGAGACAATGCTATGTCAACAATTACCGTGACTCTTCAGGTTTAAAAATGGCCAGAATGAGAAGACACCCTAAAAAACAGGGCGACATGATCACTCATATTTTGTGATTTAAGCGAGGTAAGGCAAGCCGAAGCCTGCTGCACCTCTCATTCCCGATGAACGTGCCTATCAGTGCAGTGATCATGACGGATTTATTCTTTGGAGAGCGATGCAGGGCGACGCCATGTTTGCCCTAGTGGCCTTAGGGACAACACTAACCCAAAAAGCAGTTAGGATTCGACGCATGCACAGTGGTGAGCCTTTATTTTTAGGAGCCCCCGAGCGTAAGGACCACTTATTCTAAAACTCCGTAACAAGCTTGATAGGCTTTTGATTTGAAAACTATTTGTTTAGTCTTCTCCACTCCCTTGGTGAGGGTGCGAGAGTTTTAGTAAATAATTCTCTCGCTGCGTTGAGAATGTTAAGAGAAGCTGTGCTCGCCAGCTGGCTGGGAATCTTCCTAGCACAAACGCTGAGACCGAATAAAAGGAGGGGCAGCAGAAGAAGTATAATGCACAGCTGGGTGTATTTACATGTCACCGTCAGTAAGAGCACATTCCTTAAGAGAAATGGCAGAGGGGGTCGACATGACCTTTGAGTGACTCTTGATCAAGGTCAACTATCAAGGATCAAGGATCTGGCAAGGTTAACTGAAGAGTCATGTGAAGGACATGCTTTTCTTTATCCTTCCCATTTTTGTGCGAGCTTGGTTGCCGTTCACTGATGCATTAACCCGGATGCGTGTGTGAACTGTGACAGAGCCACTCTTCACCGAATATATTATTATTAAGGCAGACCAAGTATACTATCTTAAACTTTTACAATAAATACATAAAAAAGGAAAAAAAAAAACATTACACTACTAGTTAAAGCCGCTAAGGTGTCATTTCGGAGTATAGATTTATTTATTTATTTATTTATCCAATACTTCAACCTCATTTAGGTTTTAGCAGGGTGGACACTGTGGTACAACAAAATGCACCAAAAGTACATGACAGTATAAAGACACGCTGCAAACTATGTCCCGATCACCGAGCCGGTTCGCACAAGTCATTGTGATGCACTTATAGAAAACATTTCAAAACGCCGTTCGGTAGTTGAAAAATATGGATTTTCATCACACTAACAAAAAGGAAAAATAAATAGGTATAAAAGCAATATTCATCTGTGCCCTTGGTGACATGATCGCCTATCAATGCTTAAAAAGAGGAAAGAGAGAAAGTAAGAATTCGATCGTCATCAACACACAACACTTCAAAAACATTAATTGCTTTATTGTCGGCTCGGGGAGATAAATGTCATGCTTTTTTTATTCTTAGTGTGCTTTTCAAGTTGTGATAGGAAGGTCGGCAGAGAATCACTGCCTACAACTTCTGGGCCGAGGCAGTTCCATTCACGAATTGTACTAGGAAAGCATAATTGCGCGAAGACGTCCTTATGGCTGGAATATTCTTTCAATGAAAGCGAGTGAGAACGTCTTGTAACGCGCGGTTGGAAAAATGAAATATAGTCACTTTTCTTTATTTTTAGCTGCTTATTTACTAGTAGGAAAATAAATTTAGGTTGCTCCCATTGACGTCTCAAACTGAGGCTTTTAAGATTGGCAGCTGCCATTAGGGCGGTTGGTGATATCGACCAGCTATACGAACTGCACACAAATCGTGCTGCCTTTTGCTGAATACGCTCCAGTTTATCTTTCGCTGTTGCAGAGTAAGGGTCCCAGACTATGGCCGCGTACTCAAGGATGGGCCGTATGTACGTTTTAAACATGAGAAGTCTTACTTCTTAAGATGGACGGTCTCTAAGAAATCGTCTAAAGTATTCTAGTTTCTTAAATGCTTTCATGGTAATATAGTCTATGTGGTGGATCCACCTCATGTCGCTTGTAAGCATAACTCATGCTTGTAAGCAGGGCTGGGCAGAAATACTCAAAAATGTATTTGGAAACACAAATACTGGGATACATGAAAATAGGACCTAAAGTACTGAAACTAAAATATATCTGTTATAATGTATCGCGATACGTATCGGAAATACATTTTAAAAAGAGGCAAAAAGTCTTCGGAAATACAAATACACAAATACATTTTAGGGAGGGCAGAAATACAGATACTAAAATACTGGGGGGCTATGTTCGACAAATGTTTCGTTTCTCCTAAAAAGAAACGGAAGTGACGATATCGCGTCTCATTGGTCAGAGGCTCAAATGACGAAGCTTCCCTCTTTCGTCATTTGAGCCTCTAACCAATCAGAATCGATATCGTCGCTTCCGTCACTTCCGTTTCTTTTTAGGAGAAACGAAACATTTGTCGAACATAGCCCCCCTGATATTGCAATACATTTTTCAAATTTGTTTGAGAGGCCAACTGAAGCTTGAAGTTTGAAGCGGAAGTTTTTGATCCCGAAATTACTTTCCCGTGGGCTTGGCACTTCGCCTTGAAGGTAGTGGTTGCTGACAAAGAGGAGTCTTCAATGAGCTCAAAAACATTTCCCTGACATACTGTCTGTCTGTCTAGTGATGCGAAAAGACTTCGACCTCCAAATAAATTACATGTCACCCTAAATCCCATCATAGCGTCACCACGCTCCTGTCCAATAAGTGATCAACAGTGATCACATGACGTCACGGTGGAATTAACGACTGGTATTCCTTATCTGTAGGTGTGGCCTTGAACATAAAACTTTACTCACACATCTGTATGAAATCACAATACGTACTTTTGTTGTAGGTGACCTCGTTGGAGGTCGTCCAGGCGGTTGCATTTGGAATTTTTGAGAATAGGTGGACCACCTGAAGCATCCTGAAACATGCCTTATCTTCTGTTACGGTTGAAAAAACGATATGGTGGCATCACCGCCGACCCGCCGACGCATGGGTGGCAGTCCTCAAGTTTAACCTAGCGTCATCCAAACAGAGACCCTGTGGATTGCTACCTGAGATTGCCGGCAAAAGCGCACAGGTGCGAGCTCTCTGAGAAACAGCGCGCACTCAAGAGTCGAGACGAGTTGCAGGCGTACGAAGTCTGGGGCGGCACAGCGAGGCCACGTCTAACCTCCTTCCTGGGTATCAGATCACCAGAGCAGCGGGTCACGTTCAAGTTGACTGATGACGTACCCTTGAGCCGTGCAATATTATGGGCGCAGACGCATTCGGATATGTGTTGAACTTTACTGCGTGAGGCATCCTACTATTTCAAGTCTACCACCGCCAGGCTCGTGCTGCAGCGGACTGTGACTCAGCTTTGCCTGCTAGGTGTACTGTGTACACTAAGGAAAGGTTACCAGCGGGCATTGGATGCCAGCAGGCAATGCCTCATAAAATCCCTACCTAGATACCTGTGGCAGAAGGTGCTCCGACTGGTGAGCATAGTAACAATGCCCCAGCATCTCCTTGACCCTGGTGCCCTCAGAAATAAAAAAAGAACACATTCGAACATATATTTTTTTTTTTTTTAAGGGGGGGGGGGGGGGGGGGTGGAGGGGAGCGTAATTTTTAAAAAATGTAACGAAATACATTTCATCGTCATTGTGTCGCGATACAAAGAAACATTCGAAATGTTTTTCGATACAGGAATACAGATACTGGAGAAAAAAATGTATTGCGATACAGAAATACAGATACGAAATGTATTTCGAAATACTATCGCGATACACATGTATCGCGATACTGCCCAACTCTGCTTGTGAGCATAACGCTTGTAAGCATAGCATAAGCATAACTTGTAAGCATAATAGATGGAATGAAGGAACGGCAAAAGTGCGAGCGCGCACCGTAGAGTTCGGATAGGCGTTTCGTATTAAACCGAGTAAAACACAGCGGACGAAAATTCCATTGCGTTTTGGAACCAATGAGGGTGTACAAAGTACAGAGAACTTTGTGAACCTATTAAACAATCTTATTGGACACAAACTAGGACTGCCTTGTGCTAATTGAAGTATACTTCAAAAATCACGCGCCGAAGTTTGATACTGATTTTGATATTTATTTTAGCTCATGAGAGCCGCGGCACCGCGGAAAGTCGAGTCGCTCATATTGTGAAGGTCTGCAGCGCCGCGCCTAAATAAAAGGTATTGTACAGATGATTATAAAAAATTAAAAAAAATTGTGATGATGGTTTGAAATCAAAGTAACGACGAAACTGCACGTCTACGCATGAACCATTCACTGTCGTTGGTGGGGCTTCCTGAACGTCTTCTGCAATGTTATTGGACACAAACCAACACCGCCTTGTGGTCACTGAAGAACATTTCCAAAATCCCACTCTAGAGTTTAAAGCGTGTAGCTTCACCTAATTTCACTTATCGCCCGAGAAGCTGTCTGACGGAATCGGCAAAAACGCTTTATTATTGTTGGTTCTATTACCAGCAGTCTCATGCTTGTTTCTACGTGCCGTCACGGTAGCACGTGACAATGCATTGTCACGTCACGACGCATTGTCACGTGACGATTGAATGGTGCGTGATTTCACAGTATCACGTGGTGTCATGACATCACGTGACACACGGTGTCACCTGACGTCATTAAGCCGCGTGGCATAACTGCGAACGAGACTTGACATGACACTATCACATCATGGTGTCAGCTGTGTTAATGTGTGTTAATGCAATTTTGTGTGTTAATGCAATTTTTGCCGAGTTCCAAGCGAGCTGGACACAATAAACGATCGTTTATTTTGTACAGCTCGCCTGCAACTTTGAATTAATTGCATTAACAACGTAACCTTTAAATGCTGGCCGTTCACCCTTACTGGTATTAGACTGGTGGCAGCTGATAGATCCCGTTTGTTCGTTTGACGTCTATCTCCTGATTAGCTCGTGTAATAACAAAAAAGAACACAGACACACAAACAAAACCCATTGTTTAGCTCAGTCGGTAGAGCGCTCTACTGGAAATGGAAAGATCTCTGGTTCGATACCAGGACCAGGAGTTATTCAGCGCGCACCCGTCATTAAACTGTGTTTGGAGATTTGTGTTTGTCCTTTGTTCCCCCTGTTCCCTTTCTCCGGGAATTATTATCGTTTAGGCGACGTAATGCGCGGCGTGCGCCGATATGAAGCGCGGTCGACGGTGCGAAACCCGCGAAGTGCACCACTAGCTGCTGTCGCAGTAAAATTGAACAGTCCTGTGTTAATACACAGCACAGTCACAACGATAGCTGCAACAGCACACTGCGAAGTCATTGAGCATCGGTGTCACGTTCACGGACCGTGGGGTGCATGAACAAAGCGTTCGGAAAAATATATACATCTGACCATTTTGTTCCGAACGCTTTTGTTATTTTTTGCTCCGTAGCACGTGAGAGCTCGTCTACCGGCACGAGCTCCTGGCATTGACAGAGTTACGACGGCATTTTGATATCGGCTATTTCTTTGCATTTCTCGAAAGAGGGCGTGCAGTGGCTATCGGGTACTAGAAAGACCTTTAGGATAAAGCGGGTTATTAACGCTTTTGCGTAGCTTTGTAGTAAAGTTGAACAAACTCTGTGACGTAGCTCTTTTTAAACGCCTCTACTTCGCTCGCAGAGTGGAGGCGTTTCTGAGACCTGGGAAGGTTTGAATCCTTCGAGGCCCCCCGGGCGAGGCAATACACCACCCTGGCCCCCGCTTCTCGTGGAAGGGTGTCGTGGTAAGGCCCGACCATGATGATCCAGTCAGTCGCCTTTCTTTTACTAACCCCTGTTATCTTTCACTTTCCTCCTCTTCTCTTCTGTCAATTTTCACCTTCTTTTGTGGCAAGGGCCAACCTTGGGTGGGTATAGATTTCCATTCTAGAACCACACTCGGGTATGGTATTTGGTCAAGGGCTGGTAAAGTAGCATGCTTAGGAAAGCCCTTTTTTGTTATGAGGTGTTACCTATACCCTTGTTGGGCTGAATGGTGGGAGGCGCACCACAGACACTGAATTTTTTTCCATCTCTTATGGGTCCCAAGCAAACCAAAAAACCCGATTCGCCTTTGAAAAGTGATCGGACCGAAGTAATTATATTATATTCAACATCTACAACTCACGAAGGCTTCACTCTTTTCTTAGTAATGCACTCTGAACACGATGGTAAACCTTTAGGTAGCTCTTCCACGTTCCTGATTTCGAAGACTCTTGAAATCCTTATAGGCAAAAACTTCAAAACCAAAAGAAAAGAGGAAACTATCCTCTTAGGACTTGCTCGTGGAGGCAGAAAATGACGTCCAAAGATGTGTACTCCTAGAGTTGAGCAAGATCTCGAACTATCTTTCTAGAGCTGAGCTCTTAGGCGACCGTACCAGGCTTGAGCGGCGTCGCCGCCTGCGTCGTCATCGGCGTAACCGCGCGCGTTGCATTATGCAATGTTTCCCTGGAAAAGAGAGCTGGGGAATTTCCCCACTAAATTTGGCACGTTAAGTTTCCTCGCTTAATTTAGCGGGAAAATTGACGTCACGTGACCTCAACACCAATTCAGTTTCCCCGCTAAATTTAGCGAGGAAACTAACGTGACGACTTGGTGTCACGTCACCCATGAACAAATTCACCGGCAGGTGGAGAGGAGGAAAAAAGGAGAAGGAGGAGGCGAGGAGAAAGAGGGAAGAGGAGGAGGAGAAGAGGAGGGGCATACCCTCCCCTCCGTACCCTCTCTCGGCCTCCTTAAGCGCTGTGCTCTAGTTTCGCATTAGAGAGACTTGTAAACGTCTTTCATTTATTTCATATATTTTAAACTAAGTTGTGTTATGGTCCATCTTAGCTTCGTACATTGGAACTGTCAGGGCCTCCTACAAAATATTCGTGATATTCACTTTCTTCATAGCGAGCTAAGCCTAAATAGCTCTAGCATTACGGAGACTCATTTCATGTCCAAACATACGCAAGTTTTCAGGAACTATCATATTTCCGGCGAAGACCGCCCATCTTTTCATTCATCTGGAGGTGTTGTAATTGTCGTGCAGATTGGAGTGCCGTGTGCCGAAGTCCCTCTTGACGCTCCTATCGAGGCTGTGGCTGCACAATATCTTACTGACCTTCTCAATATGTTTTTTCTTTGTATCTCTCAGCACACATTCCCCAACACATGCATGACCTACAAAAGATTCTGTCTCAACTTTCACAGCCGTTTTTACTTTTAAGCAATTTTAATGCTAATCAAACCACGTGGGGCAGTGCACGAATTAATTCCCGGGGAGGGGCCATAGAGCGATTCCTATTGTAATCAATTCTTTTTTCTTTTTTAATAACAAATCCCCGACATTTTTAAGTTCTGCAAACAGCTCTTTCACCCACATTGATTTGTCCATTTCATCACCCTCATTGCTTTCTTGCTTTTGTTGGAATTTTTTAAATAATTCTCTTGGGACTGACCACTTCCCAGTTGTTTTAGAGAGCTTTGTTGGCCTCCCCTGGCTTCAGAAATGTATGCCTAGACGGAAAATTGACAAATCGGTCTGGGAAAGTTTTAGCAGAGTTGCTACATTCAACGCTTCACTATCTGCCATTCTGTACGCTGAGGAGGCATCGACGTATGTTACGGACCAGATAATTAATGCCACCGAGCAGTCTATTCTCCATACCTCCGGTAATTTACCAAAGAAATGCAAGCCGTGGTGGAACGAAGATTTTTCAACCACCCCTACGAAGCAAAATTGAGCCTTGGGTGTTTTCCGGTGGTGGCGAACTGTGAAGAGCAACATTGAATTCAAAAGGCGTAAAGCATAAGCCCGCTGGAGAAGAAAGCAGGGAATGAAGACATCTTGGATTAAATATCTCTCTTCAGTAAGCAGTTTTTGTACGGCTAAAGAGGTTTGCGATTCCTTACTCAAAAATCAAAGGCGACTACCGCTGTCTTACCATCCCGGTATTATAACTTGCCTTGGGGTCTGTCAAAGATGTTGCCAATGTTCTTGCTCAGCGTTTCCATCGGTGGATTCAGCTCTTATTATTATAGTGCATAATTCTCACAACTTGAATTTTGCACAGAAAGTTGCTCTATTCCTTTGTTGGGTACTAACTCGGAGCCATATGATGGTCACCTTACAATATGCGAACAAGAAAAAAGCTTTTGATGTAAATATGTCCACACCATGGCCTGATTTACTGCACTATGCCATACTTCGGTAGCTCTGGCATGACTCACTCAGAAACCTCTTTTTCAACGTTCTGTGCGAGAACGCACGTTTCCTTCAGGCGGGCTCATATTGTACCAATTCTGAAGCCTGACAGAGACGCACCACTCCCATTCAGTTACCGGCCCAGTGCTATCGCTTGCTGCCTGAGAAAGAACTTACGAGATACTTAACAGACAGTTCATATACCTTTAACAAGAAAGTAAAGCCGTTTACAACTCCCTGTAACACCGAATTAGAGCGCAGCTCTTGAGGAAGAGGAGGGAAGGGTACTGAGGGGAGCGTATACCGCCCTCCCTTCTTCTCACCTCCTCATCCTGCCTGCTACTCCTCCTTCCATGCGGCGCCGGCGTCGCCGTCGGCGTAACCGTGAGGTCACGTGACCCTCGTGACCTCAATGGGGTCACGTGACTCACGTGACGTCACGGGGGTCACGTGACCTTACGGGGGTCAAGTGACTTCACGGGGGTCACGTGACGTCACCGGAGTCACGTGATCTCACGGGGGTCACGTGACGTCACCGGGATCACGTAACCTCACGGGGACTCGGCTCGGCTCCACGCGGACGGGGCGAGCACTGCTCAGGCGACTGAGATACGACGGGCACTCAACACGAAAGGAAGAGCAATCGGAGCGGAAACCGGCTCATCCCAGGATAGCCGCGAAGATCCGAACAATGCCGATTCCCAGAAACATGCACCCGATAGTACACGCAGGGAGGAGACTGGCCCGAGTCAGGTACCCTCGCAGACGCTATCAGGATGACCCGGACGTGCTCTATGCGGACGTGGCCTCGTA
>JABSTQ010004054.1:0-23704 GCA_013358835.2 Ixodes persulcatus
TCTAATTTTCATGCTGCTTGGTTGGTCTCATTTGCGTAAGTAACTTGGCGCCGTAATAAATTAAATAAACGTGTTCGGTCCCCTGTTCACGTGGGCTTGTAAACCTTCGGTTAAAGCATGAAGTCCGAGAAAATTGGTTGTAATTCGGCTCATGTTCGCGGCACAAATGTCGCGTCTCTGCGGGAATAACGCAATTTGAATTAGTTACGAATGAATGGCACATCCATCTTCAATACCTTACGATAAAATGTGATATCAATCTACGCAAACGTAACCCCTAATAAAATGAAAAAAAAGCGCAAGTTTTGATATTTTTGGAGACATGCCTCAATGAGATCTAGGTTTATGGATTTCTCATGCTACCAAGTCACGTTCTGATTTTATAAATAAATAGATAAAGGGCACATACAGTCTCCTATTTACATCTTTCTTCGATACTATGCAGGCGTGTTTTATATATTTTTTTCAAACGTGTCTTTGTTTTGCTTTTTTTTACAAATTCAAAGTGTCATCACTCAGTGTAACCTTCTAACTGAGCAACGAAGTTTTGAGGGCTTGCTTTTAATGAACCTAGCAACTCGTTATAATAATATGAGAAGCACAACTCCAGTCGTTTAGTCGTAAACTCTGCCTTAAAATGCTTAATTTTCAAAATTGTATCCTAGGAGTTTTAAGATTTTTCTGACACGAATTTAGTAGTTGGTCTGATATTTTTTTCAATTGTGTTCTAGCGGAACTGGATTGTTCGTCTTCAAGGTTAATTTCTTTGTTATTTAAAGTTATTTAAAATAATTTCAGAACGAAGCAATTTTTTGAAGCTTGACTATGTACGCGAGAAACGCAATTTTGAGAAAAGGAGAGTTACTTAAGAAACAATTAGTTATGAGAATTTTTCTTAATCCATTTGAGATTACTTTCCAGGAATATAATTTTCCGAAAGCTAACTAATTGCTCTAAGTATCGAAAATTATTTCAGCTGTAGCAGACGACGCACACTTGCGCCATCTCTTGCTCGAATAGAAAAAGAGTTCCAAGTGACGTTCCCGAAGACGATACGAATGGCGCCACTAATCCTCGTTACAATGTTGACATCTTCGGGCGTTTTTTTTTACCGATGTGTTGCTGCGTTGTCGTTAGAGCCGCCTCACGCGACCTTTCGTGGGTGCCGGCATGACTCGGCAAACTATTCTTGGCACACTTTTTATGTTATTTTAGATTTACTACGTGTCATCCCGAGTTTTCTTCCAAATAAGCTGGACGAGTATTCACGCGTGTTTGTGAAAAATGTGACCTCTTTTTATATAAGAAGGAGGAGAAGGTATTAGAAAAAAAAATGCAGAAAGCAACGTTTGTTGCGCGGAACAGCGCCAAAGATGTGACGTTCAAAAAAACGAAAGAAGTAAAAAAGAGCTGAAAAATAAATCAGAAAAGAGGAAAGTAGAAATAAAAGAGGGAGGACATCTGGGGTGCAACACAGCACAGACACATGTACGCACATATAAACACACGAACTTGGAGATAGGCGAGACATGTGTTTCCCCCGAGTTTGAATAAATCAGGGCCTCTAAGCTCGTCAAACACAAAGTTGGGCAGAAGTTGACGGAGCGCACCGATTGACCTATGACTTCGCGGTTTATTACCCGCTGTGCAATCGGCGCGCTCCAACAACTTTTAGCTCCAACTTTGTGTTTGTCGAGTTTAAGGGCCCTAGAAGACGTCTTTTATAAACTACAGCCGGACTTTACTGCGTCGATTATAGTACTGCAAGCGCAATTATCCCCTAGAGAATTCGCTGAACCTCGTTACACCATTACACGTTCACTACCTCATGAAAGTAAAAAATGAAAGCGGTACAGTCCGCTCTATAATTTGAGGTGAAAGATGTATGTTTTCTTAAATCTATTTTTTTTTTTCGGATAAAGAGCAGTTTTGCAATTAAGTTTTTTCCGTGTACTTACTTAGTGATTATGCCGTCATCAACATACCTACAAAGTCATAGTAAACTAAGTTTTTACGTGAACCTTGTGTCTTTGTCATATAGTGGTGTTAAAATGACACAGGACATTGAACTATAATACAAGGAAGTGAATACCTTATCGGCAGTTCACACATCACATATTGTTTGCATCATCTCTCTAGCGTTCCTGTAATTCCTTTTTCATTGTACGGAAATACCCTTACATATTGCAATAAAATTCTCAATAGGCCAATTTTTGTTAATACCTTCTTGCCTTCCAGCCCTGAAATGCAACGTGATACAGCTGCCTACAAACAGACTATACTGCGCTATGTCGGCTTGTATCGCACGATATATCTCTCTCGTACAATCGCTACACCTCCCCTGCGTCATTCAGTTCGATTAGCCTTTTCGTCTGTTCAATAAGCCAATTTGTCTCTCCTTGATGCCACGCGCAGAGCGAGCGCCTCTCGCCGCCTTGTGGCATATCTTCTCGATGGAGTTTACTCTTAGACGTTCATGCGCATGTGAACATAAAAATATAGAGAGTAAAAAGCTACAAAAATAAGTTAGATATCATTAGTACTTATATGACATGATACTAATAATCGTTGTAAAATAACTCCGAGAAAAATCACATTTTAAATCGTGATATCATAAAACGGGAGTCGTTCACAAAGTTGGCAGAAACTGACCATATCCGTCAAAATTATATAAGCAATTTTTATGAATGGAAGAATGCGCCGCAATAATGATCGTCTTAAAATTATGTATATTAATATAAATATTAACATTATATTTTAATATTACGTTTTATAATCTTTAATTTCATTTTTAATATTAAAAGTTTTATTATTTTCGCTTATAGCATCCGCAGTGATTGTTACCGCGTGTGTCTGCGATGAAGGACCTGGGGGTTACGTTTGATTCAAGCTTGAGGTTTTATGATCACATAACAAGAGTTGTAAACTCGTCTCTTCGCACGTTAGCTGCAACATGTCGCATGTAAAAAAATATGTTCACGTTTCTGACACTGTACCGCTCGTTAGTGAGATCGCAACTTGAGTACGCCTCAGTAGCCCTCTCGGCCACCGGGATCGGTGGCCGAATGGGCTACCGCACACCAGCCACGGAGCACGTGGAGCGAAAGGTCGCGCTGCAGAACCCAGGGATCCTGGGTTCGATTCCCACTCCTGCCTGTTTCAATCTGAATGAACATCGTACCGGCGTGCGGTCGTGTATCACCACTGCGTGGTGCACGTTAAAGACCCCAGGCTAGCGGTTGTACTACATGGGCTAAATTGCTCATCTACAGCGAGTGACTCGTCGCAACTTTAAAATGGCTGACCAACTACACGCTCTATAAATATCCACACAACCCCAATTAATTATACGCCTCGGTTGTGTGGAACAGCATTTCTAAAACTAACTCCCTGGCACTTGACAGAGTACAAAATAATTTTGTTTTCATTTTTAAAAATTGCTACGTTAAAGGTGACCCGAAGAGGTTTCTAAGTTCACCTAATGATGGCGATAACTCACTCTGCTGGCTCTAAGCATCCTAGAAAGAGCCCTTAATCATGAAGATACGCAATCAATTTCCATAACAAAAAAAAAAAAAAAATCAAAGATCCCAACACCCCGACTTCATCTCCGGCGATAAAAGGAGCGTGTTCCTAAACCAGGACCACTGTCAGCCAATAGCAAGCGAAGGATCCTCGCGCCTCTGGCCGGTTGAAGCGCGGAGTGAGATATCGAATGCGCGCGAATTTAGTCCGGAGTACGATTCAACCCAGCGAGCATGAGCTCGAGAGCTGACGACCGCACACATCAACCCCGCAAAACAACAAAAAACACAGTGCGCTGTTTTTTTAGACAATTATTCTAGTATTATGTTCCCTCTCCGCGAAATATTCACATTTTTCGATTACTCTTGTTGTTTTTTATCTACAAAAGCATACACATTTTGTAACAACAGGGTTTGCGATCTCAACCAAATGTCGCGTTTTCATTGCTCACATGTCGTACTGGCTGCGGAACAGTACTTTTCCCGTTACCGGAAATGACCTCGATGCTTTCGATCTTTGATTGCTTTTTTAATAGGGAAACAGATAGCGCCATCCAGATACATGGCACATCTTCTCAAGGCAAATATGATTGCCAGACATTCTTTATCGGTAACTGTATCATTGCATTCTGCTCCAGGGTACGGCTGGCCAATGCAACAGGGTGCACCGCCCCCTTGTGCTATTGGAACAACACTGCTCCTAATTCGTTGTCGCTGGCTTCCCTTTGGAGAACAAAGCACTGCGATTTGGAAGTCTAAGAAAGATACTGTCTGCGATGGCCCGTGCGAGTGCTTTGAATGCTTCCTCGTGAACAGAAATGCAATCCCACGGAACTTCGCGGCGTAATAGTAGGTGAAGGGGGCGAGCGAGGTCAGCACAGTTGGCAATAAATTTGCAGTAGAACCCCACCATGACGAGATAACGCTCTAAACCTTTGTTTGTCTCGTGATAGTGCAAATTTCATAATTGCACTTAACCTCTCCTCTTGTGGCTGGAGTGTCGCCTGTTCAACCGCAAAACCAAGAAGTTCTACTCTGGGTGTTGCAAGTTGTGTTTTAGATTGGTTAATTGTAAGACCTGCATCACTCATGCGCTTCAGCACCATCTGCAAAAGGCTAGAATTCTCCTTTTAATATGTCGAAAAACACTACCTAATCATCCATGTAGGACATTGAGTAGTCAAACTTTGCGTCAGCCAAACCGTATTTGTTAGCCTCTGGAAGCTCGTGGGAGTATTAGCTAGACCAAAAGGAAGGTAGACAAATCCAAATAAACCTCTCTCGCAAACAAATTCCGTCTTACGGACGTCGTCAGCAGCCATGGGGATCTGCGGGAGCCTCTGCAACAATCAAGGGTGGTGAATATTTGTGGAGATCCTAATGCACAGTTTTTGAATGCGACGGATGGAAACGGGTATGCATGTCGCTTCGTGACAGCATGTAGAGGACGGTAATATATGCAGAGTGTTGCCGTGCTATCCTTCCTAGGTGACAAAACAATTGGCAGAGCCCATGGACCTTTTGAAGGGTCACTGCTCCAGCCTGTATCATCTCGTTTAGTGCTCCGTCAAGCAGCACACGCTTGTGAACGCTCAAGAAACGGGCATAAAATTGGATCGGCCGAGTGTCTCTATTTTGTGCTCGAGAATGTCAGCCTTCCTAGTCGTCTGTGAACATACGTAAGGCGGTCCCCAATAGTTTTATCAAGCGTGAACGGTGCGGGTCAGTGCCAGAGAATGAACCCATCGCCACACGCAGACACTCTGAAGTGGGGAACTCCTTACATATCGCACTTTGTACAGGTTCATTGACCACTGGCTTCGGTCTTGCTGCAAATTTCAGAGGTGCCGACTGCCACCAATATCGATATTCTCCTTTTTCCCGATTCAGGACTCTTTTTCTCGACCGATAAATTCTCGTCCGAGAAGAATAGAGAAACCAAGAACCGGCAGATACGTAAAATGTTGTCGGCATTGCCGCCCACCAAAGTGCAGCTTAGTGCAAGCTCCTTCAATAGCAGAGATAACTTCATCCGACGACATACGTAACTTCATTAAAGAAGGCAGCATGAGACATTTCGGTATTTAAAAATGTCTCTGGCGAAGTTTTCAAAAAGAGAAATCGCTGCTCCTGTATCTAAAATGGCTGTGATATGCTGGCCTGCAATGTTGACGACTATGTATGGCTCTCTTACACCATAGAGTTATTGCAATAAACGCTAGAGGCTCAGCTGGCAGTAGTGTCTACGGGACTTCCGGTTGCAAATTGAAGCAGAGAGCAAGCAGTCTACTTTCGCAGTCTTCCTGTGTATTTCTATAGGAAAACGTACGCGATATTTTTCTTTTCGCCAGGGAATAATATAAATCACCGTAGTTTGTTTACTCGTAACGGGTACTATGAAGCTTTATTCACATTATAAATGAATAATTTATTTAGTTAATGTTTTTTTTTACTACTGAGCGATGTTTAAGTTAGCAAAAATTAAGGCCCAGGTTTATGTTGTACAGCAATGATATGTCAATACAAGCTATCAATTCAAGCAAAAAGACATGTAAGACGTTTACAATTCTCTGTAATGACGAGTTGGAGCGCAGCTTTTGAGGAGGAGGAGGGAGGGTGCGGGGGGAAGGGTATGTGCCTCCTCCTTCCCCGCTAAATTTAGCGGAAATATTGGCAATTTTAGATGCGTGGACGTCATATGTCACGTGACGTCTCGTGTTTCCCATAATGACGGCACATGTGGAGTCACGAGGGTAATGTTTCGACGTTACCCTCGTGACCCTCACGGGGGCTACCCTCGTGAGGGTTACCCTCGTAAGGGTAATCCTCGTGAGGGTTACCCCCATGAGGGTAGCCCCCATGAGGGCAACCTTTACGCGGGTAACCCTCACGGGGTTACGCTCATGTGTGTAACTCTCACGGGGGTAACCCTCGAGGGTTAACCTCACGAGGGCTAACCCTCACGGGGGTTACCCTTACGAGGGTCATCCTCATGAGGGTTTCACCCCCTTGAGGGAAACCCTCATGAAAGTAATCTTTACGGGAGTAACCCTGACGGGGGCTACCCTCGCGAGGGTAACCCTCATGAGGGTAATCCTCACGAGGGTAACCCCCATGAGGGTTACTCTCGTGAGGGTAACCCTCTTGAGGGTTTCCCTCGTAAGGGCGCCCTCATGCGGATAACCCTCGTGAGGGTTTCCCTCGTAAGGGTAACCCCTGTGAGGATTCCCTGTGAGGGTTACCCTCGTGAGGGTAACCCTCATGATGTAACGTGTGATGTCACACGTCCCATAATGCAACGCGCGGTTACGCCAGCACCGACGGCGACGTCGCTCAACCCGCAGACGGGTGCCTAAGAGTCGCGCTCTAAAAGAACAATTAAAAGGTGCGTAGGGTTTATTCAAGTTATAATAGCATTCAGATGACGGAAACGCAGTTTCTTACTAATGCACAGTTTGTTACTAGTTCAATACGTGTACTTCGTTCCATAACATGCTTCGTTCTTGTCTGTTCTGATTGTTTTATTTGGCATATATTAGCATCCTTTTGGTGTTTTGTCAAGCTGATTAACTCTGCGTGCTTCATAGCATTGACTATATGCGTAAATACGTTCCTATTAGCAGTCTAACGTCAACACGTGTTATACATGCTCATTGGGCTATTTTAATGCAGTTTTCAACGCTACGAAAAAAACAAAAAACGCTTTAACTGACACATATTTTTGTACATCCGATAGTAAAACGTTCCAAACTTCTTATTCTGTCACAACATTAAGCAATATTTGCTCTTTGAATCGAGCGCGAAGAAAAAACGCATTTGCGTTTTCCCATAGGAATGCATTACTGGAAGTTAAATTTAGACTGCTTGCTGTCTGTTTCAAAATGCAACAGCACACTAGCGCCACCTGAAACTCTAGCGTTTATTGTAATAACTCTATGTCTTACACAATCTATATGGTGGCGTTTGGCGTTAAGAGATAGTATGTACGTGGCTGGGTACACCCAAGACTTTCGAACCAGTTGGTCACAGACCTTCAGTCGGCTGATCCACGCCCAAGGTGACTGACAGGCCGAGGACGATCGTGCCTCAGAGGCTCACCAAGCTCATCATCCTGCCACGAATTCAAGGTTTGGGTTTGACCGTGAACCTCAGAGGCTCGTTCTTGGGTTCCCGGGCCGGCAGCGCCACCACTGTCGCACCAGCCGTGTTGTCGCCGTGAGGGTGGGCGGTGGTCGTCCACGCCGCTGGCACCTCCTCCAAGCTGCCGGTGTCGTCGTCTCTGTCACCCGGAGCGTTTTCGACGGTGACCGGCACGCCGCCAAGAGCCACTTCGTGCGAAGCTCCAAGGAGAGCACCGATGCTGGTACCACCAGGGGCACTTCCTCGAACGCCCCCGAAAGCGTCACCGCGTAATCCATGAGCGGAGGCATCATCGGACGCTCGAGCTGGCGCTACAACGGGTGCTCCAACGTCGGGCCCTTCGCCGGAAGCCTGAGGCGGGGCTGCTCGTGAGGCTGGGCCAGGGCTGGCGGAGAACCGGGACGGTGGGGTAACCGGGCGCCTGTAAGGAACAGAATCCCCCGACAGACAGGTCCTCGCTATCGGCGGCTTACCTCGTTTCCCAAGTTTTCGCTTGGGGCCTGCCGGGTACAGCTCCGACAAAAATGGCTGAAATTTCCGCACCGGAAACAGCGGACCGCAATCACAGGGGTACTCGGGTACCGATCCCCGGATGTCGCTTGGTAATGGTGGCTCCGCCAGCGGCTCTTTACACTCCCTCCTACAGCGTAGGTGTAGGGGTCCAGCGCTCGGAGAACACTTTCGGAAAGGATCTGCCACGGGCCGCGTTCAGGCAGGGTTTGCCGCGTCGTTCCTGCCCAGGCACAAAACGATTCCAAGCAGGCTTCCGGAGGCGGGGGTGACCAATAGTTGAGTTCGGCCAGGATGTCCGCTTGTATTTGGTAAGCTGCCGTGGCCATTTCGTCCTGGTCTCGAAGTGTGCGACCACGCAGGTAAGGTTGGAGCTGCGAGTGGCTTTGCCGCATAGCCTGCGACACTTTGTCTGAGTCTGGGACGCTAGGATCAGCTCTGTCATAAAGGGTTCGTACGGCACGGACATACTCGACGCGAGACTGATCGCGGTGCTGAGTTCGCGACCGTAGCTCGTCGAGCATACGTGCAGCATTGTCCAGATGCGAAAATTCGGCTTCAAATCGCTCTAAAAATTATCGTACAGAAACTAATGATGGCTGCCTCCGACGCCATGTAGCAGCACTTCCCGTTAGTGCGAGAGGGAGAACGCGAGAAAGTAGCTCGACCAAAACTATGTCCGCGGCCACCTTATTCTCTCGCGATTCTTCAAGAAACTCGGCGAATCACTTGCTGTCCTTGTAGCCCGAATATTTCGGGGTCGTGACATGTAAACGCATTGTGCCCTGTCGAGGCGCATGTGGTGGTTGCGGGCGCTGGTGCTCTTCAAATAGCTGCGACGTCGTCGCTAGGAACACAGCAATTTGTTCAGAAACGAGGCTATCCCCCGCTACGGCAGAGGTGGTCGGTACTGCGTGAGCCGACGGTAGGTCTACAACCAGTTGGGAAGACTCCGAATTCGGTTGCGAACTCCAAACACCGTCCCCGGTTCAAGCAAGACTACATTCGCCTGCCGTTGCGACACGGCTACGAGATCGCGTCTGCGGTAGCGAGGGGCTGGAAATTTAAAGTACGTACCTGAGAAGGCTCTGTCGAGGCATCGGGCCCCATGTTCAAGGTGCCAGATGTAGAGCGTAATCAAAACGATGCCGTTCCTTTATGTGTCCGAGCGCAACTGCCCGTGCTCGCCGTGTTCTCTTGAGCGCGGGCATGCCTCGCGTACTCCCCGGATTTTCTGTATTCTTTCAGCCCCACAAGGTGGAGTATTTGCTTATGACTTAAGGGACCACTTGTCCGGATTTATTTACACAAACGAATACTCGCAACCAAAAAACGTTGCACTGTCGACATGTTTCTTGAGATAGCGTATTTAAATAAAAAAAATTGCACACAATACTTACGAAGCATTTTTTTTATCTTCAAGTTCATATATGCTGCTTCTTTTCAACTCGTACAAGTGAAGCAGAATAGAAAGTGACGTAAGCCCGGGGTCACTGCGGAGGTCTCAGCTACAATATAAATGAAATACATTCTATTCATCCAATTTATCAAAACTAAAGATCCAAAAGCACTTCAGAAATTTAGGCCATGTCAAACTCCATTAGATAAAGGCTTAAAAATACCGAGGCGCGATTATTTTTTATGTACTTAGCTCTTTTTTGTGTGTGTACTGATATGGTATAGACAGTGCTTAATTCTGTTTTAAATTATAATGTTCCTCGTGAATTTGTTTATAAGATAAAACTGTATGGTATTGAAGTATACGGCAAACAGCTTGCAGATAGCTTCAACAAATTTCCTGTAAACGTCGTTGACAAACTAACGTTGAGGAGCGATTTAGAAATATCCCACACAATAGTAACTCCGTTTTCCTTGAGCCTGTAAGTGAAGGAAGGTGAAGTCATCGATGTAATTAGAAATTTGAAAAATGACAACGCCCAAGATAATGATAGCATGCTAGTAAAATTCTTTAAATGTATACTCAAAATAAATTTGGAGTTCGCGAAATAAGGCCGCAAAAGTATTGAACGGGCCGCTACGAACTCCAAAACACCCCTCATACATCGATATCTCTAATGAATTGTCGTACTTTTGTAAAAGAATGGCGCTATCAAGCGAGGGCTATGACGTCATCATCCTCCTGGAACAGTTGAGAATAAGGGGAAGCTGCCTCGCTTCACTCCTCCTCGCTTCGGTTCACCAGCTCGACGTGAGGAAGCAAGGAGAAGAGGGAATGAGAATCGTGACGTGACTTGTCTTGTCGGCCTCGTTGACCATGTTCAATCGCGCACTTCTTTTCCAAGCATAGAGATATCGCTAGATATCGTTAAAGATATCGCGGTATGAGTGATGTTTCTTGGTCTTGCAGCGTCCCGTCTATAAGTCCAGCCTTGTTTTGTGAGCTCGAAATTTCGGTTCAATATGAGAATCAGAGTATTTTGTCACAGCGTTTTTACACACATGTGACAAGGGGGCCAGGAAAAAAGCTGCAGGTTTGCAGCTTGACGGGTTCCTGTCCCCAATACACAAGGCAGAGCGTCGCTGACATCAACGACACGAAAGAAAAACACAGTGGATAACTGATGTAACATGACATATAAGAATAAAATAAGTTGCATTCCAATGCACACTGAAATAGATGAATGTAACAAGCATAAAACAAACATTTCATTATTACTGAGAAGCTTGAATTGTACGTGCATTTAATGAAAGTTTGCCAATACTGACCTCAAAAACGAAAGAAAAACGCAATGAAGATAACTTATATAAGATGTCATATAAAATAATTTGCACTAAAAATAGGTTACATTTCAAAACACACCGAATAGATAGAACAAACACAAGAAACACATTTTCAACTCAATATAGGAAAGTGAATTGTATGGGAATTTAAGGAAGGTGTATCAAAATCTTGAAAAAATATGTAGTTTAAGAGTGACGGTAATCTGGGACTCAACCTCTGGAAGCGAAAATTTCTTCTAGATGATGGGATGCGCCATGGATGCCAATGACGTGAGGGAGATAATGATACATTGTTTTCAAGTTTGGCGAAGTCTAAAGTAATTGTAATATGTTCTCTTAAGGCACGTTGATACGTGACTGTTAATCTATTAGAGTACATGTTAGACACGTCAAAAAGTTTGTGCTTTATAAATAAGAGAACTATGATCTCGTGGGGCATTTTCAGCTATCCTTATTGCTTTTTTTCTTCGCATTAACCTCAACCCGTCAAAGTTTTTTTTTGTCCCCCAGACCAGATGACAATAAGAAAAAATTGCATAAAAAAGGGAATTATATATAATTTTTTATTAGTTACAGGAAATACTTTCCTATACTTGTTCATTATTCCTACTACTTTACAAACATTTTATGTATGAAAAAAACATGAATAATCCATGACATGTGTTCGGAAAACACAACGTCGAGGGTGTTGATGCGGTCTACGCATTCTACTATATTTGGGCCAAAGTACAAATCACTGGACAATGCGATCAGTGATCCTGGACTTTTAAAAATGAACGCTTTGGTTTTGAACGGGTTTATAACCAGATAATTTATTTCAACCCAGTGCTTTAGCTTGCTTAAATTGTTTCCTTTGGAAGTGAGTATGTCTTCCCCAGAGTCAGAAACAAATATGCTGGTATCGTCAGCGTAAGTAATCAGTTTGGCGGAAGTTTCAATATTTCGGATATCATTGACGTAAATAATAAACACTAAGGGACCTAATATGCTTCCCAGAGGAAGCCCAGAGAAAATGCGGTGCATGGTGGATGACGAGTTTCCAATCTGAACATATTGGTGGCGATATTGTAGGTAGGACGCAAGGAGTTATGAGGGAATACCATGTGTACCGTAACATTTGAGGCTCGTCAAGAAGAGTCTAGTGGTTTATTCGATCAAACGCTTTGCGAAAATCAATGAAATTTTGAAAGTTAAATGTTTATTCTCAAAAATGTCTAATATAATTTCTTCCTATACTAGCAAAGCTGTTTTTGTGGATCTATATGTTTTCTAATACCTAATAACAATTCCGTCAACAGGGAGTATTTTGCGAAAAAAATCACGAGAACACGTGATTGTTTTAATGCGCCATGAAAAAGTAGGAAGGATGTATATAGGACGATAGGTACTCATATCATTCCTATCAAGGCCTTTATCAAGTACAGAAACCTTAGCAATCAGCATTCTCTTGGGGAATATGCCGGATGATAACTATACAAATGAGTTTAGCATGGAAGTATCAAATCCAAGACAAATTTCACAGGTCCAATTTTGAGATCCACACAGCCATGATTACGGTTACTTTTTATGTTCATACATGTGAAGAAAACTTCACCTACATCAGTAGGATTCAAAAACATTGTTTCATTGCAGATGGGAAAACGTCCTGAATAAAGTACTGTCACGAATAACAAATGATGAGGCGGCGTATAACTAAAGAAACTAACCGTTTAGCAGAGCGAACTTGCGCCCAAATCAAAATAGAGAGAGACTAGCGTCGCGGGCGTCGATGTCGGCGAAACAACAGGATCGAGCGAAGGGGCGAGACTGACTCCGGCTCGCCATGCGGAGTCCGCTATGTACCCACGTGGGTTTCTCAAATATTTGGCGTAGAAGGTTCGGCGACTAGAACATTCAGACCTAGAACAAGCAAGAGGGTTCTCGAATTTACCACATGATTAAACTGAAAGAAGAATAAATAAAAAACGCGTAACTCCCAGTAATCAAACCCTTGGCCTCCGCACGAAAGTCAAGCGCAGTAATTACTCGGCCAAAACGCGCTCGGTGGCCGACGCGTGGCAGTATCCTTTTGATTAGGTCTTTTTTTGTGTACAATGTTTAGCGCATATTTTAATCTATGTATTAGGTGGTTGTAAAAAAAATGCGGGTTGCGAAAGTCACGCTGCTTTTCAAGAAAGGTGACAAGGACTATATACCAGTATTCATTTTACCAGCACTCTCAAAGACATTTTTAAGAAGATATTTTGAAACGAGTGAATAAATTTGAAGTAAAACATAATAAACGAATCCCAGATGGAGTTTCATAAAAATAGCAGTACAGAGCTTGCTCAATTTAATAAAAGAGAGCACATTCTAACCCAATTAAAGAAAAAAAATCTAGTCTTATGCCTATTTGTAGTTTTCACAAAAGCATTCGATCATGTCAATGACAAACTTTTGACACAAAAACTTGAGTGGTACGGTATTCGTGGAGTAGCCGAATCCATCATTCAATCATATCTACAATGTCGTAGCCAAAACGTCAGCTTGGATGGTTTCCTTAAACACCTCTACGAGTTCCTTGTGGAGTGCCACAAGGTGGCACCTTGTGCCTTTTTTTTAAATGCATTGTCATCATATCATGAATATTTCTCCTTCGGATAAATTTATTATTTCGGCGGATAATACGAGTATATTTTGACTGGCAAACTTCCCACTGAATAAACTTATCAATCAAATTCAAATGAACTTATCAAGCAAGTTAGAAAAATTGACAGAATATGGATGCTTAAAAATATATCTTGAAAAAACAAAATTCATTCTATTTCGTGGAAAAAACAAGAATATTGCCTTAACCAAATCAGCTATACAAAATTCTGCGCCTGTTGACATCGTGCTTTTTTTTAAGACGTTAGGCGTCCTCCGCTTCCTATGGTTTGCAAAACGTAATTATGTTCATCGAGTATCATCGACCTCTTTATTACAAATATAAGCACCACAAATAATGCCGCGGGCACTATTTGCTGATACATTACTGATAATATTTTGAATTTTGCGTTTTTTTTGTTGTAGAGATATTAAAACTAAGGTCAAAAGACAGCCTTTCTCCTATCAGTGCATATCAGATTAAAAGGTAGTGTACTTCAGAAATGAAATTTCAGCTATAGATTGCATGCCGATACATTCACAGATAAGCATCAATGATGCGTATGAAAACTTTCTGGATAAATTATAAATTGTTTGTAATAGATATTTCTAATATATGGCAATTATGTCATCAAAAAAAAAGTCATAAGCCTTGGATTACGACTGTTCACATTAAAATGATAAGGCACAAAACTTGACCGTTAAAAAATTATGTCACTATAGTCGGTTACAAGTTAAGAAAGTAGGAGATGCTCCTCCCACAAGCGTGATGCGCCGGTTTCAAATCCCTCCGCAGTCGAAAGAAGAGTTCAATGAAAACGCTCCTTGTTCCGCTTCAATGGATAGATAATGGCCACAGAGTGGTGCCAACTTGTCTTCGACCCCCACTTTTTCAGAAGGGACCTTTGTATTCATCGGAGGGGGAAGCCAGCCCGTGAATGCAGCCTTTGTATCCATCGGAGGGGGAAGCTAATCCCCGAAAGTCATCTTTGTTTCCATCGGAGGGGGAAGACTCTAATCTCCCTCTCGTGGCTTCCACAATGCTAAGTCAAAGTCGAAAGATAAAGCAAATATGTACAGAAAGGCAAGACCCTCCTCGCGCGTTGGCCGCAACGTCACGGAAACGATGGGACGCTATTGGATGCGGAGGTGGTCGAGGGATATATGATTCCCTTTGAGGGGCATTTGCTGCTACCTTCTTGACTTGTAACCTACTATAGGAAAGACCTGTGGGCTTGTCAAGCTGCTAAGCGCAGCTTTTTTTCCACAGCCCCTCCATCTGTATTTTTACAAGGTGGAAATAAACTCATTTTCTTTCTTTCTTTTCTTTCTTTCAGATCAAACGAGGGCAAAGCGTGTGTATTATAATAAACTGTTCAATGAGGCTTTGAAGAAACGTCCAGATATAGTTCGGAAATTAATAAACGAAATCTTACAGCGCGGTAAATCACACAGTTTCGAAGGAAAACTTAGCAAAGATGACAAATTGGTGTCCGAGAGCGCGCTGGCTGAATGTTTAATTCTCATTTGGTAAATCTGGATTCGAGCTCATACTGCGAGGCAGCCATTGACGGCATTTTACGAAAAATCAATGAAATATGTTTTGATCGTACTTCTTATAATGAAGTGTTTAAAACATTTTAGGCTTAAAATATAGTAAAAACGTCATATTGATGGCCTTCAAACTAAACCCATTAAATATATTCTTGACATTATCGTGCCATATCTTGTAATGACAGTCAACCTGTGCTTGTCGTACGGAGATTTCCCTAGGAAAATGAAACGATTAAAAGTGTCAGTGCTGTTTAAGGGCGGTGAAAAGAAGTATTTGTCTAATAATAGACATATAACCATCCTGCCTTTTGTTTTTCAATCGGTTCGAAAATAATATTTTGTGTCATTTAGATAGCTTTTCTCTCAAGCGCTCAGCAATTTCTGAGTCTCATTTCGGTTTTAGAAAGGGTAGGTCGACGGAATCTGCACTCCTCTTACAAGAGGAAATTATTGTACATAACATTAAAACAAACTTTGGACATTAGACATGTTTATAGATTTTAGCAAAGCTTTTGATTCTATTAATCACAAAATACTTGTTTAAAAATTGTACCAGTACGGTATTTGTGGTTCCCCACTTTCACTTCTGTGTTCATATCTAGAATGTCGCATGCAGTGTGTCTGCACTGATGGACATCGATCATCTTTTATGCCGCTCAGATATGGTGTCCTACAAGGTATAATATTGGGGCCCTTACTCTAGAAGATTTATATAAATAATATGGACATTTACTTGATAATTTATGCAGCGATACCTGTCTGTTACTTTCTGACGCGGATGTGGATAACTTAATTACCAAACGAAAAGTGACGCTCCAAATTTGCAATGTGTTCAAAGTCAAATGGGCTTAATATAATGAAGCAAAAACTAAAGCAATATTATCTAGATCAATCAGTAAGCATGTAGCTCTATACAAAACTCTCCAGTTGAATAATATGCCAACTGAACTAGTGAAAAATCATAAGACATTGAGTGTTATATTTCCATAAAACTTGTCTTGGGATGATCATATATATCCTATCACCAGTAAATTATGCAAAATCGTCGATATTATTGCTCGATGTCATTCGATCTTCTCTGGAAATATAAAATTACAAATATATAATACATTATTAAATCTAAAATAAGTTATTGTCATTTTATTTGAGGTACATCGACAAAATATATCTTAATAAAATACTATTGCTTCAAAGGAGAGTGTTACACTTTATCGGAAACGTTCATTACTTATTGCACACAAAATCATAATTTCAAAAATACAAAAGTATCAATATATATCGATTGTATGGATACCTCCTGACTAAGTCATTTCGTTCTTTGTCACCAGAAGTGATTGGTTTTTTGAAGCCTGCGTCAAATTTAACCATAAATATAACAACCATCCGCACCCGCTGCTCGGAGGTATGGAGGGTCTCTCATAATGGTACAAATTACGGCTTACAGTCCCCCTAATATAACCTACCCACAATACTGAATATATAATACATAGATAACCTTAATATTTATAGTTTAGATTGTAAATCACTGTATCTAATTTTGTATAGTGCGCATTATTTATGTTGACGTTTTAGCTAATTTTTTTTTATGTGTACTCTGATTTTTTTTCGGCATCTCTGTCACCATCTGCCATGCACTTGACTTTTTTTTCCGTTGCTCCGGCATCTGAATTTGCAGATGCAAATAAATTATTTCATTTGATTCGATTTAATATTTCAAGAAGCATCGTCTTAGACCAGCACTAAAATACAGTGATAACCAAACTATCTCGAGTACTTGGCCTCCCATATTAAAATACGCCGATATTTCCTCGTAATATTAATATGGAAATATAGTTCTCTATTCTTAATTACTGTAATTTAGTTTAGGGTTCAACCACACAAGAACATCTGCAGAAAATTCATATACTACAAAACATTTCGGTGATTGGTAGAAAATGTGCCATATCACCATAACTCACAACTTTATTAAAAATAAGAAACGAGAAATGACACGTGTCTTTTATGACATTTAGCAAACATAGGAGCCCACGTTACGACATATAAGAAGTAAAATAACGAACTGTGGAAGACAGACACCTACAGAACAACGTTCGGCTTAGAAATTATACAAAAAAACTGCCAAGATTAATAAATAATTTTATGACGAAAAATTCTGCCAGTGTCTAATTCTTTGAAGGAACTACGTATATTTTTCGTTGTACCTTTAATTTTATCTTTGTACAAAAACTGGCATCTTGTTTTCTGAAAGCTTTGTTTGGTTACTTTCTATGTTTATCTTATTTATTCGGATCAAAAGTTCTCCGCCGACGCAATATAGCTTTAGTTCCAGCTGTTTCTTGCTTTTTTATGTTTGCTTACGCTATATTTTCTTAGTCATCGCGTGGTTATTGTTTTGCATAATTTTATTTATTTTTGCTGTCAATATCGTGACTCCCTTTCCTTATTATATTTATTATTTTATTATATGCCATTCATGCTGTGAATCTGCCAGCGTGGGGGCCGCTGACCTTGTCAAGCTGGCAATGGCAGCTTTTTTTTGTATTTCCCCTCATCATGTATTTTTGTGATGCAAATAAATTCATTATTATTATTATTATTATTATTATTATTATTATTATTATTACTATAAATTGTAAATCAAACACAAAGAACCGTGGAGATGAGAGAGTGCTCGTTGATCGTTTCTATGACTACGATAACGATACTCGATATTCCGCCGCCGCCTCTGCGCATACAGTGTATCGTTATCGGATATCGATATCGTGGGTTTTGGAGGTACCGGAACGGTCAACCAAAACTCTCTTTTGAGACGGAAGCAGGAATACTATCAAAAACATGCTTGAAGTGTACTTACGAGTGAAACAGCGATATTATAATGCGAGATAGATGCACAATCCGAGTCGGGCAGCACAGAGCAACGCAAACACAAGGTCGATAAACAAGAAGGTCATCCACTTTCAATCGAAATCTCTCTGTCGCCGATCAGCAGTTCTTTGCCGAAGCGTGTCCAAAAGAGCACAATAACTCCGTGGACTCCGAAGAAGAAAACGGCCATCACCGATAAGTGTGTGATGGATACCATCCAACGTCAACAGTGTTCTATTGCTTCATTTCGTCTGATCGAGGAGCTTGCGCTCTCTTCTTGTGTCCAAATCCCGGAATACCCTACAGCGCTTCTGCTCCGCGAGGTGCTGGGCTCTTGTGGCGTGCTGACGAATACCACACCTCCCCCTTCCAAGACAGAGGCCCCGTAGCGCTGAGGTGGCTTCAGAAGACCGGTACTGATGCGTGTTTCAAGCGGCGGCATAGCTGGTCGATCAGTTGCCCCATCTTTAGCAACTAGGGGGTTTTATGCTTGGGCAGCTGCCACACCTCGTGCTACTGGGGGATCCGCTAGGATGTCCAAATCGGACACAGAAGACGGGACCACCTACGGATGACCCTGCAGCGACTGCCTTCGATCTTGGATGTAACTGATGTGGCGCCGAACATGCCATTGCCACGTAATTATTATCCAGGATCGAGGTCTTAGTCGCTTGAGCATTTCACCCGGGATTCATCCGTAAACTACTGGGAGCTACTATATATACACAACCTGGCCAACATACAACCAGTGCGGATTGTCTGCGTCACCCGCTGGAGGCTCGTGGTCATTGGGCTTCAGTCGTTTTAAAGCTGAGGTAATTTCCATATTGAAAAGCATCCAGGCTGCAACCTTCCCGGTCGCCACGTGGACGTTCGTATGATGCTTGAACAGAAGGCGAGCTACCACACTCCGAGGGCTGTCTCCTTCTCCCTTCGCAAGGGCGCGTTTCAACTCTTGAACCATGAGTTCGACTTGCCCGTTAGTGGCTGGATGATATGGTTCACTGGTCACCCCCTTGACACCACCATAAGAATATAACGTTTTGATTTCATCGGAGACGAAGGCCCTTCCATTATCGGATACTTCCTTACGAGGTATTCTGAAAGTGGCTGAAATACTGCGCAGCTCTTGAACTACCGCAGCTGACGTCAAACTGTTCACGAGCCTGCTTTCAAGCCATTTCGTGTAGGCGTCTACTAAAACGAGAAACGACTGACCTGCTTTAGAAATTAGATCGCATTAGAAAAAAAGTGGCTTCTCAGCTTCGTATTGGGCCAGGGCAGTGTACCTCACAATGAGATCCTTTAGCTTTCGAAAAGGACGACGGTGAGCGCTTCTCGATGCCCACGGAATCTTCTGCTTCACCAGTGCATACAAGTCTTTGGCATTTTCTGCTTTGGTGTCTAGGAATCCGTAATAAAAGGCTAGCAGACCTAGACCCGACTGTAGCTGGGCCTTGTTTTGGGCTCCGGGCCGTCCAAAATGGCTTGAGTCTTTTCCCGTGTCGGGTGGTTTCCTTCCGCATAGATACGATAGCCTAGAAATCATCCAAAGCGATACAAAGCAATTTCATCCAAAGCAATACATACCTTTCTTAAGGCGTACACATATTCTTTCAGTTCTAGCAGCACCTAAGACGAGCTGCTTGTTCGCTTGAACTAGCACCCAAGATGATAACATCATCCAAGTATAGATGCTGATTCCAGGAATTCCAGCAAGAATAATCCGTTTGACCTTCTGAAAAATGGCGGGAGCCCCAGCCATTCCAAAGGGCAACCTTTCCACTCAGTAGAAACGTGTCCCTGTCGAGCCCTCGGGCCTGTGGTCTCTCGTGCCTGTGTGGCCAACGCTCGTGCGGATTTTGTGTTTTGTACCACTTTATTTTCCTCTTTCGTTAATACATGAGTTTTGAGTGTGCGCTTGTCTGTCATCTACGTGTTGCTCTTCTCTGTCTCTATCCTTGTGTGCGCAACTGCAACTATGTTCAATATCTACCAACTCGCCCAACTGTCTACTCTACTACAGTAGAAACCCTTGATTGTGTTGATTGTTAACACCTCCGCTGTAACCTCAGTTGCTGTTACCACAATTGCTAATACAGCTGGGCTAAGTCCAGTGTCAAAAACACCGTAGCGCCACGTACATTCGAAAAACCCTAATTTGGCGAAGAAATTGTATAGGACGCTTGATTTTATACCGCATTCACTGTACTGCGGTAGTCGCCACAAAGGCTTACAGAACCATCGGTTTTGCGAACGACCAGAACGGGAATGGCCCACTCCAAGTGCTGTACCGGTCCAAGGATGCGCTGCTGCTCTAAATATAAAAACTCAGCCTCTACAACCAAGCAGAGCTCAAACGGCTCGTGATAGGGGCGGTTGAAGCACATGGCTATGTTGCCCTTGAGCTCCAAATGAATTGTTGGATTGCCATACCCAACAATATTTGAGTTGAAGGTGTCGCCATAGGCTGACAGGATCCTCCGCACGTCGGTGTTCTCAGTCACCTGATAGATTCCTGTGACTCGGATTTTGAGTTCCGAAAATTTGTTGTGTCACAGCAGGCTGCAGCCATTTCCTTCTGTAGCCAGCAAAGGCAGAATCAAGTACCTGGATTTATGTTTCACGTGCACCTGCAGAAAGTCCAGCACTCTCAACCCTTGCCCAGATCAGGTGCGAAAACCGACCTCTTCCTTGACCAGCTTTGAAGGGCGTGACGGCCAAAGTTGACGAAATGTCACTGGGCCCAGATGGTGGACGACGCTCCTGAGTCTTCACCTTCGAGAGGACGGCCCTCAAGTGGCAATGTCACGAGAAATTTTGGGCAGCAAGCGGCACTCTTGCTTTTCTACGCCGTAATCTTCGTCTCGCGTACTAATATGTCAAACGCCTCGCATATGTCAGGTTAGTACGCCCAAAACAATAATATGCACCATCAGTCTGGGATTCTCATCGTAAATATCTCGCATCTAGATTAAAATCACTTCACAACCGTGCAGCCCACTTTATAACGTCTCAATGCTCCAGGTTCGTTTCTATCACTGAACTAAAAAAAAAAAAAAAAAACTAATTTCTGAGTTTATTATGCTCACGCAGGCGTATTGCTAAAGTGTGCCTTTTTCAGGGTATCACGAGGTTCGTTATTTCGTGTTAAATTAAGATAATAAGATAATCAAAGGCGAAACCAAATCGAATTTTAGCATTTTGTAATCATAGAAAAGAAACTAATCATAGAACGTAAAATAAGATTTAAAAAAAAACACGAAATATTTACAGCAAAAGCGACAGTGTTCAATTTGGTTTCTTCCGGTGGAGGTGTTACTCTTTAAACCTCAGTCTTCGAGCTTCCCTGTGCCGGAGAGAGAATGACGTTTGGAGGCTCACGGTGCAATGTCGGCTGTCCTGGGTTGCTCGTACTACTTCAGTTCAAACGGAGCTCGAATTGCTGGGCGGCTGTGTCGGCGACTTTCGGGCTTTCCCCGAACGGAGGTTTCTTGATCCGCTGCCTTGGAGACTTTATCCGCGAGTTCCTGGTTACCAGCGATCTGCAACGCTGTCCTTGTTCAGGCCGTTTACTCGAGCGCCTTGGCCTGCACTCTAAGAAAAAAGTTGGCCTCAAGGGACTAACGGCAGCATTTGGTCCTCTGAACTCCCAGTTGCTCCCAGAAAGGACCATGTGGTTCAAGCTAGGTACCGTGCGCAAAAGCTGGGGACTAACTGCGCTCGACTGGGACTAACCGATGGGCGTGCGCGAGCAAAAGCATCCATTAGTCCCCCTCAGACCGGTTGCATCTTTATGGTTTAGTCCCCGAAGGCAAACGGAATGTTCGCCAGGAAGACGGATGCTATTTTGCTTGTCTTAGGGATCGGCGAGACTCAGCCCAGCACGGCTGAAAGTGTTGCCAAAACTTGGACGAAACTGGCAAATTTGTTTAATGTGCCACGAACGTTAAGACATCACATGGTAGAGCTTCACGCGTTGTGTGAAAGCGAGCGAACGAATCTGTTGACTCGACTTCACCCAACTATCTCGTCAAAAATGATCTGTTGACATTTCACAAGTCCCATTTACGTAATTTGCCTTCGCGCAAAAAATGAGCATTTATCCAAACGCCACACCTCCAAATACTAACACTTTTTTTCTTCTCTTAAATGCAACTTAACAGTTTTTAGAAGCCGCGCTTTCAACACCGGAGTCTCGCAGTCAGAATAAATTGTCACTTCAATCGCTAAAACTGAGAACAAGTCGAGACTCGTCTCTGCGTCTCCCCGTGACCAACCTTTCTGGGTAGTCCAATGTCGAAATCAAAATCCGCAACGACACAGACGCCTTGATGCCATCGTTGTCGCTGTTTCCGATAACATTCCAGATGAACAACGAAGAACAAACCGCTCCCGGAACGTCACCAGCAACCTACTAATACAAAACAAATGCGAACTAAAAAAAAAAGAAAGAAAAAGCCACCCGAGAAAGCTGAAAAAAAAAGCGTTTGCTTGTACGTCACTCGACCGGCGTTGAAAGTGGCGAACTTCTCCCGTCCTTGGAGATCTTCGGTGTCCGTGTGTCGTGTGTAGTGGGAGGGGAAAAGAGATTAGATTTTCTTCAGCGGCCCATTCCCCCTCCCCCAACCCCCTACCCCGCATCTTTGCTCCTTGCTCACGCGGGGGGTTGGGTGATGGTTGGGCAGATAGGGTCCGTCGAGAAATGGGAAGGGTTTTTGTTTGAAAAGAACCTGTTTTTAGTAAGTTCAAAGTCGAAATACAGGCTTCGTCGGAGGCTGGTCGCCTTGTGTCGTCTCCGGTCATGGCGGGATCCGGTTTGGATTCACGGTGCTGAAGCACTGCACTTGATCTGCTCTGAAGTCACAAGTCAAGGGAACTCGATTAAGGTATGTCGAAGTGCTTCTGTTTATAGTGTATTTATTAACTGCGGCTTCAGAAAGTGTTTGATTTTGAGCGCGTTCTCTAGCTTGCAAAGCGCGCGCCATGCTCTATTCTTTTTGGAACCATGGTTGCTGATTTTGTTATGCAGCACAGAGACCTCATATTCAATCGTATCGAGCGAAACGCCAGTTCGACCGATGGCTTAATTTTTTTTTGTGTTTTGCAGACCCTGGCAGGATCGCTTGACCATAAAGGCCTGTCCACACATGCAGCGGAGTGCTACAAGCGTAGGCTGACCTTGCGCTAAGCGAGTGCTGACGGGATCGGTCACCAGCTTTGTATCGCACCGTAAAAACTGTTGCTCATGGCAGACGATAAGTAGCTCACGACACGTGAGCAGCGCTACATCAGGGGTGCTATGTTGCGCTTTTTGGACTCCCAGGAGACTTGGAAGAAGGAAGTGACGTCAACGACTAGAGCAAACGCAGATTGGATGTTGACAGAAGAAAACAAAATCAACATCCAATCTGCATTTGCTGCGCTGTTGACGTCACTTCCTTCTACCTAGTCTCCTGGGAGTCCAAAAAGCGCAACATAGCCCCCCAGCGCTTTGCTGCGTGTGAGAACCGGCATTAATGGAGGCGTTTATTCCATTGTACACTAGACTTTCGCGTTGATGGCGGGAGATCGTGCCGTCACTTTGAAGCATAGTTTGAGCACGCACGTGCTGGGTCTGTAATTCGCAGCGAACGGTCAACTAAAAATCTAATATTGCGCTGGTCTGCTGTCAACATATCTCATGTTGGATTTGAACCATTGTAGCACTTATGCAGCCTATTTGTTTTTTATTATGCGTGTGG
>JABSTQ010004055.1:0-30524 GCA_013358835.2 Ixodes persulcatus
TTGTTAGGACCGAGCGGTTGTCCGGGCACTTTGGGTACGGCAGGGAGCCGAGCCAGGGCAGGAACTCATCGAGAGGCCGGACTCGGGAAGGACCAGGGAGCAGGAGGGTGTCTCTTAATAACTCTTTATATGTACATATGAACAGGTTACATCATAAGACGGGAGAACCCCAGAGAACACCAAGTAGCAGCCACCTGCTGCTGCTTTTATAACGTCACTTTTCCCCACATCCCTAGTAGGGAATCCCTATCGTCCCTGCCTTGACCGAAACGGCGTGGTCAGTGTTCGTTACGTTCACGCACGCCCCTTCCCTCTCCCTCACACACCGGCACACGCGTCACGCACTCCGTGGGCCAGACGTCCTTGGCCGCGGTGTCGTCGGTCAATCTCCGCGGACAATGGTGCCATCGAACTCGAGGAAGGCGGAAGATCCATAATTGCAGGCGTCCAGGCTTCCGTGGGTTAGGGGATAATCCCATGGGCGATCTAAGCTGGGGAAATTGAGTAAAGCCCCCTTCTCTGTCGAGGACGTCCCAAGGCTGTCGGGTCGCCGAGAGTCGAGGTCAGACAGCAGAAGCAAGGAGAGGGGTCCGACGACAAAGTCGGCTAGAAGACACTGGCGTGGGTCAACCCGATGATCCTTTACGAGAAGGTCACGTCGTCCCCGAGTACCAAGGTGCGTTGGCGGCTCCAATGCGCCTTTCGCTCTGTCTCCGGGCGCAGCTGACCATAGCCACCTGGCGACGATGCTCCAGGGCGATCACCTGTGCCGGTCGGTTTGGAGGAGCAAGGTCGTCTCCTGGGGCCTTTCGCAACAGCTCGTCCGCCGCCAGGAAGTGTCTTGAGGGGGAGCAGTCCACACTGGTCCCTTGAAAGACGCGGTCTCACGGCTGGGCTGGCGACTGAAGTCCTGGCACTGTTACTGCCACTGGGACAAACCATCACAACAACAACAGCAAAACGCCAGCAAGCACCCGACCGAACCCATCGGTGCACCAGAACCCCCATCGGTCATCGGAACAAAATCCGAAGTAAATTACAATTAAAATAAACCCAAGACATACCCCGAAGCACGTAACCACAATCATCAGAACATAAAAGGAATAGTCGAAGCCAGAATCACTATCAAACTAAAAGTAAACTAGAAAGTAAACAATTTGCTTCGCCCGACTCTCGGAAACCGGTCTCAGGCTGAAGACCTACTCAAGCCATCGGCGTTGCCGTTGTTTTTGCCCCGTTTGTATGCAACTTCGAAATTAAATTGTTGCAGGGCAATACTCCAGCGCAAAAGCCGTCCGTTTTTTGGCGACATATTATGCAGCCACGCCAGAGGGCAGTGATCTGTTTCAAACGTAAATTTAGTCCCCGCAAGGTAGCACGACAGTTTCTGAGCTGCCCACACTAGGCATGCGCATTCCTTTTCGCTTGCACTATACGCTTCTTCCCGGACACTCAGTTTGCGGCTTACGTACAAGACGGGGCGCTCGTCGCCTCCGCTGTCCCTCTGACACAGCACGACGCCCATCCCCCGGTCGCTGGCATCGCATTGAACTACAAATGGTCTGTTGTAGTCCGGTGACGCAAGAACGGGCTGTCTCATTAGCGCGTCCTTTAATGCCTGGAATGCCGCCTGTTTTCGGTCGTCCCAGAGCACGAGCTTGGGCTGCGGTTTACGAAGAGCGTCCGTGAGCGGGCTCGCCAATTCTGAATACCCCTGGATGTACCTCTGATAATACCCCGTAAGTCCGAGGAACGCTCGGATATCAGTCTTCGTTTTCGGGCGAGGATAGTTGGCCACTGCTTCTATTTTAATATCAGATGGTCGACGAGATCCGTTCCCAACCACATGACCTAAGTAAGTAACCTCGGCTCCTCCCAGTTGACATTTCTCCGCCTTCACCGTTAGGTTCGCCTCCCGAAGACGGACAAACACCGCCCGCAAATGAGCGAGATGGTCCTCCCAGCTGTTTGAAAAAACGGCAATGTCGTCCAAGTAGGGCAGCGCAAACTCGCCGAGGCCCTGCAGCACGCGATCCATTAAACTTGAAAAACAAAACGGCGCGTTCTTCAAGCCAAAACTCAACATTAGAGGCCGGAACGTGCCAAAGGGAGAAACGAAAGCCGCGTACCGACTTGCGCGCGCGGTGAGTGGCACCTGCCAATATCCCCGGACTAAGTCGAGGGTGGAGATATACCTGGCACTGCTTACGATCTCGATCCGCTCTTCGATATTAGGTATCGGATAGGTTTGGTCCCTTGTTACCGCGTTCAGTCGTCGGTAATCAATGCAAGGACGTGGGTCCTTGCCTGGAACCTCAACCATGATTAAAGGAGACGTGTAATCACTCTCTCCTGGTTCTATTACCCCCAGTTTGAGCATTCGGTCTATCTCGGTCTTCATTAGGTCCCGCTGTCTCGGGGACTGCCTGTAGGACTTTGCCTTAATCGGCTGATCTGAAGTAAGCTCGATGTCGTGAGTGACTTCCGTTGTTCTACCCGGCCGGTTCGAAAATATGTCCTGAAACTGTTCTAACAATCCCCTCAAATCACACAGGTGTTCAGGCGTCATTTCCTTCGTCTTTGCAGCTTTTTGCATTATATCTTCGATTCCATTAGCATCGGAATGCTCGTCCAATTGAGGTATCGGCAAGTGCACCTCTTCCGGCGCATTCAAGCTCATCAGAGCCACCCCCTCGCGTTCGACAAAAGGTTTCATAAGATTGGAGTGATAAATTTTCACCTCTTTCCGTCTCCCGCCTAGCTGAACCGCGTAATTGGTGTCTGATAACTTCTCGATCACCTTAGCCGGGCCCTCCCAGTGCACTTCCAGTTTGTTTTTCTTAGAGCATCTCAGAAGCATTACTCTGTCGCTCACTTCGAACGTCCTTTTTCGAGCCGTACGGTCATAGTACGCTTTAGCTTTGAGCTGTGACGTGCTCATGTTCTCCGCGGCGATCTTTTTGGCGACGTGTAAACGTTCCAGCAGTCCCAAAACATACTCCACTACTGTAGTGTCTTCTCCGCTCCCCTCCCACGACTCGCGCAACATACGCAAAGGAGACCGGAGCGCTCTGCCGTACACCAGCTCAGCGGGGCTGAAGCCGGTAGATTCGTGAGCTGCCGAACGGAGAGCAAACATCGCCGCGGGCAAGCAACCCTCCCAGTCACGTTTGTGCTCGTGAGTTAGCGCTCGAAGAACGCGCTTGAGCACCGCATGCCATCTTTCCACACTGTTTGTTTGCGGGTGGTGGACAGAACTGTGTATAATTTTAATGCCACACCGCTCCAGAAAGGTAGTTGTCAAGGCGCTAGTAAATACGCTACCCTGGTCACTCTGAAGTTCGGCGGGAAAGCCTACCCTCGCAAAGACTGTCAGTAGGGCGTCAACTATCTCCGCCGAGGTCAACCCTTTCAGAGGCACCGCCTCTGGGAATTTAGTTGCCGGGCAGATCATTGTAAGGATATACTTGTAGCCCGACTCTGTTATGGGCAGAGGCCCTACCGTGTCAATGACCAAGCGCCTGAATGGTTCAGATATCAGGGGAACTAGCCTTAACGGCGCCTTCCATTTATCGCTCGGCTTTCCGGCGATCTGACAGACGCTGCACGACTTTACGTGGTTCTCCACATCTCCGAAACATCCAGGCCAGTAGTACTCTTGTAAGAGACGCTCTTTGGTCTTCTTAATGCCGAGATGTCCCGACCATGGGTTCTCATGAGCCACCTGCAGCAAGTCCGAACGATACTTGGAAGGAACGACCAGCTGGTCGAAAACCCTCCCCCTCCTATCTTCGTACTGCCGATGCAGCAGGCCCTCTTTCTCGAAGATGGTCACATTTTTCTTGGCTACGCCATCTTTTTCCGTCTCTGATAGCCTCTCAAGGCTCGGATCGGCTTTCTGTTCGGCCTGTAGGACGACCGCGTCCACCCTCAGTAACTTTCGGAACTTGTCGGTGACCGGTGGAACCACGTGCCCGCCTATTTCCTGAAACTCGTCTTCTACGCGGTCGTCACTTTCCATCTGAATAGGCTCTCGGGAACCGCCAGCATCCCCGCTATCATTCCTCGTCTCACTGGGCTGCCTGGTTTCCTCGTCCTCTGCTACGGAAGCAGGGGTTTCCCCTTTTTTCTTAGTTTTAGGTGACCCTCCTGGCTCTCTGTCATACACTAACTGGCTTTCTAGTTCCCGCGCTTTTGACCTTGTCAGTGCCTGAACCACGCCCTGTGTCAGCTGTTTTCCCATGTCGCGCAACGTTTGATCAGATTTGTTCGAAAACAAATATGGATACTGCAGTGGTAGGTCATTCGAAACAGCAGCCTCTGTCTCCAGTGTACCAAAGGGACCCTCGATCACCACCTTGGCCACCGGCAAACAGACGCTCTGTTGCTCCACCACCTGCCGTATCCAAGCACACTCGCCCGTGTAATTCTCGGGGCGGACAAGGGAAGTATGCATAACATCTAGCGTGGCGGCGCTGTCCCTAAGAACTTTACAGGCATGGCCATTCACACGCAAGTCGTGCGTGTATGGAGCTAACAGCTTGTCGTTCTCGTCGTCATTGCTGACGTATGAGAACACCATGCGAGGTTTTCGACAACCGGCCGCAATATGTCCCGTTTCGTTACACCTAAAACAGCGCATCGGCTGCCTCGACTCGAAGCGCTTTCTGTTCAAGTCACTCGCTTTGCCCTCTGTCGGGGTTCCGTTTACTTCTTTAACCCTGTCACTCCCCGTAGAGCCTGCCTCCCGGGGCGAGTCCTTTGCGGGACCTTTAAAGTCCTGCTTCGCTACCTCGCTCCGCGTTTTTGAAAACCGCCCGCGATAGTCTGCGCGTCCCTCGAGGCCTCTACGCTCCGGCGTGTCCCCTTTTTGGCTGCATCGACGCGACATGTACTCCTCGGCCAACTCAGCTGCCCTCTGGGTGGTTTCGGGCAGTTTATCTTGAACCCAGAATCGGACTGTCTCTGGCATGCACTTGTAGAGCTGCTCGAGCCCCATGCACTCGACTACGCGATCGTGGTCACCGTAGACTTCGGCACTTTTCAGCCACTCCACCAAGTTTGACCTCAGACTGTATGCAAACTCCGTGAAAGACTGCTCGGTCTTTTTGGTGTCTCCTCGAAAACGCTGCCGGAATGCCTCAGTAGACAACCTATACTTCTTTAGAAGACTGAGTTTGACCTTCTCGTAATCTGAGGCATCCTCGGTGTTTAGCCTCGCCACTACGTCAGCCGCCTCGCAGGGCAGCAAGGTGAGCAAGTGTTGGGGCCACGTGTCGCGCGAGAACCCCATCTTGTCGCAAGTTCGCTCAAAGTTTACTAGGAATAATCCTATATCTTCCCGGGTTTTGAAAGGCTGCAAGAGTTCTTTTATTTTCAAGGCCTTGACAACGTTAGAGTTCGAAGCGCGGCTACCAGCCTGTTCGTTTTCTGCCCGCTTTAACTCCAGGTCAAGGCGCTTCATCTCTAGCTCGTGGCGTTCGCGCCCCTCATGCTCCTCTCTTGCTCTTTGTTCCCGCTCTTCCGCCTCGCGTCTGACTCTTTGTTCCTGCTCTTCCGCCTCGCGTCTGACTCTTTGTTCCTGCTCTTCCGCCTCGCGCTTCCTTGCTTTGATCAGTTCCCAGCATTCTTCTAACTCAGCGTCCTCCGCGCCGATATCCTGAATGGCCTTCAGGAGAAAGGGTTTCCGATGAATCTTACGCGTGTCAATCCCCAATTCTCCGCACATCAAAAGCAAGTCTGGCTTCAGCAACCTTTCGAGATTCATGATGAATGCAATCTGAGCTCCCTTACGACTACCTCAAGTACCCGAAACAAAATCTGCTTGAGAGTAGTCCCCACTGCCAGTACCCGCATCTAACGATCTAAAGTTCTGGTGTCACCCATGAGCTCAAATCAGGCACTCACCAACTCTCCGCCGCTGAAGTCGCTCCAGTTCATCCCAGCGCTTGCCAACCAGTTGTTAGGACCGAGCGGTTGTCCGGGCACTTTGGGTACGGCAGGGAGCCGAGCCAGGGCAGGAACTCATCGAGAGGCCGGACTCGGGAAGGACCAGGGAGCAGGAGGGTGTCTCTTAATAACTCTTTATATGTACATATGAACAGGTTACATCATAAGACGGGAGAACCCCAGAGACCACCAAGTAGCAGCCACCTGCTGCTGCTTTTATAACGTCACTTTTCCCCACATCCCTAGTAGGGAATTCCTATCGTCCCTGCCTTGACCGAAACGGCGTGGTCAGTGTTCGTTACGTTCACGCACGCCCCTTCCCTCTCCCTCACACACCGGCACACGCGTCACGCACTCCGTGGGCCAGACGTCCTTGGCCGCGGTGTCGTCGGTCAATCTCCGCGGACAATGGTGCCATCGAACTCGAGGAAGGCGGAAGATCCATAATTGCAGGCGTCCAGGCTTCCGTGGGTTAGGGGATAATCCCATGGGCGATCTAAGCTGGGGAAATTGAGTAAAGCCCCCTTCTCTGTCGAGGACGTCCCAAGGCTGTCGGGTCGCCGAGAGTCGAGGTCAGACAGCAGAAGCAAGGAGAGGGGTCCGACGACAAAGTCGGCTAGAAGACACTGGCGTGGGTCAACCCGATGATCCTTTACGAGAAGGTCACGTCGTCCCCGAGTACCAAGGTGCGTTGGCGGCTCCAATGCGCCTTTCGCTCTGTCTCCGGGCGCAGCTGACCATAGCCACCTGGCGACGATGCTCCAGGGCGATCACCTGTGCCGGTCGGTTTGGAGGAGCAAGGTCGTCTCCTGGGGCCTTTCGCAACAGTAGAGAATGAGCGTTCGGCGATGCCTAGTTTATTTTTGCGGTAGAAAAAAACTAATTTTTTTTTACGTTTTATATATATATATATATATATATATATATATATATATATATATATATTAACGAGAACAATGTGTTGTGGTGGCGTTTCTAAAATGAAGGGGAGGTGCAAGATGAGAGTTTTGTTTTCTTATTTGTTTATGTTGATTTTATATAATCGTATTTACTTGCTTTTATACACTGGTGTCCTGAACCTTCTCATCCTTTGTTTAAAGCTCGTAATAATAATAATAATAATAATAATAATAATAATAATAATAATAATAATAATAATAATAATAATAATAATTAGAGCCCTGCGCAGATAACGCTTTATTCCTCCGATCCGCAGCCGCAGACATCGTATCCGCATCTGAACCGCATTCGCAAAATTCGGAACCGCATCAGACCCTCAATCCGCGCATTAATTTTACACTATAAAATCAAGCATGAATAAAAAATGAAAGAAAAAATGCATCTGGGTGATATCCTATAAGCCGTCTGCTTACCTTTGTACAATGAACTCTTCGTGTCAGAATACGGTGAAAGTCAGTTTATCGTATTTTGTTTTTTGGTATTTATAAAATAAGGGATCACCCTTCCTGATGCACTTCGCCTCAGTAAAAAGATGATCTCAATTATGAGTTCGCCTGAGGAGCGCACCTGTCCAGAAGGTGCGCTCAAAAAAAAAATATAATTTTTAATTTTTTTTTTTGCTTTGTTAAGCCTACTTCAAGCAGACGCATATTTTATAAACATGAACATTAAGGAAGGACAAACAAATAACAGTGTGTCATTTTATTTAGGCCAACCGATCAAAAAGTGGGAGAGAAAAGCTGCTCACTCACCGCAGAAAAGTATACTTGCGTATATGTGGTAAGGCGCGAGTACTCCACTGGGAAAATACCACAATATTATTCAATAATGGCAACACGTCTTATCTGTTTCAGCTTTAAAGGAGCTGTTCAACAATTTCAGGGCTTTGCTTAAATAATTGTGGAAGTTGATGCCTGACACTTCTCAAGTGAACTACAGAAAACAGATTTTGCCTGGATACCCTAGTTTTTATTTTAAAAAATGAAAAAGATCCAGGTTTTTGCCACCTCTCAACTCGTACAACGTCTTCCGGGTCACGTGCGCAGTGACGTCGATGGGGTAGGCGCGGGGTTCCGGTAAAGTTCTCTCTCTACAGCCATCAGTGAGCAGCGAGAACTCATCCGCTCGCGACCCGCGTGACCACGTGCTGGCGCAGCGCGAACAATATGGTGAAAGGAGGAAAGTCTCATCCGGGTCTGGCCATATTCTTCCGGCCCCAGAGCCGTATATGTAGAGAGTTTGGTCAATGGGAGGCGCGGGCAGAGCCAGGGCGTGCGGCAAACTCGGAAAGAGGGCTTGGCATGCTCTCTTGACCAACCAGAAACCGAAAAGAATCCCCTAGCGGTGGTAGCGAGAAACAGTTCTGATCAAAGGTATATGTTCGTATATGGTTTTAATAAGCGCGTAAAGGCCTGTTCACACTCTTGCGACCGAGTTCGACCGAGAGAGACCAGACCGGTTTTTAAGCCTCTTGCGAGCTCTTAGGACCAGGTTCGACCGAGAGAGACCAGACCGGTTTTTAAGCCTCTTGCGATCTCTTAGGACCAGCTCCGCTGCTGGTCCTAAGAGCTCGCAAGAGGCTTAAAAACCGGTCTGGTCTCTCTCGGTCGAACTCGGTCGCAAGAGTGTGAACAGGCCTTAAGAGTGAAGTGTAGTAACTCTTCGTGGTTGAAAATAGGGTGCACGTGTTGTTTTGATCATGATCACACAGAAAGATGTAAGAAACGAATGCGCCGCTCAACTCTGTTTTGCTCGGACAGAGTGTGACCGCTCGGACGGCAGATTCCCGGCCCTCGGCGCTTGGCGTACGGGTTATGTCGATCGTTTCGCTAGTCGCACTCTTCCACCATCATTTTGGATTAGCGTGATTGAAACATCACGTGTACCATATTTTCAGTCATCGAGAGTTACTCCAATGCAGTTATCAGGTTTGTTTCTCGCGACCACCGCCAGGGTATTATTTCCGGCTTCTGGTTGGTCACATTCGAATTTCTGAAGACGCCCTGGAACACGCCCAGCCAGCTTTCGGCCAATGGCGCCTCCTCATTTGTCTCCTATACTTCCCAACGAATGGCCAAACTCCGGCCCTGTCCCCCTCCACCTCCGGCTTCTGGCGGCTGTTCGCGGTAGCAGATAGAGCGGACGGTTTTGTGGACCTAGGGTAGATGGCGCCACTAAAACTCCGTATAATAAAAGTTTTGTCGATGATACCAGGTTTTTGACGCTTCTATATTTATGTTGGAACGACAAGATTTATAGAAAAGTTACCTTTTATCGAGCAGGTATTCGCACAACTTGAACAATTCGCACAACAACTTGACGTCATGCCGCGTGTTTCTCATGGCCGCCGCTCGCGGCTGCAGGTCGGGGAATATTCTAACTTTTGCCTCGCGATTACGCGGCGGAATCGCAACATTTCGATGAAAGGAGGTGTGTTTTCTGTCATTTGTGAGAAGGTGAACAATGTCCAGAAACTGTCGAGAAAAAGAAAACGCGCACATACGTAACGTTTCACTTGTCGATGTTGCTGGGTAGAAGAAACAAAATATCGCCAACATGGACAGATTCAGACTGATTCGCCTCACTTAAATGAATACCAGCTAATGGAAAGTATCTCTCCGTAGGCGCACTTGATGCTGGGGTAGCATGCACGAACTGCACTACAAGACTGAGGTGTGGAGACTCGTGCTGTCGCAAGTTCCACCACTCCAGAGGATCGAATTCAGTCTCCTCGACCAATTTGTAGGCGAAGCAGCAACTTGCAAACTTCTACTTTATTGTGGCTTGTACGTTTTGGTTTTTCCTACCCCAAAAAAACGTTTTCCGTTCTTTCCCTGCCAAACTAGAACACGCAATTTCCCAGGACGGCTGATGCTCCTGCATTCTTTACTTTTTCAAGGAAATTGTAAAAAAGCACAGAAACAACAGCAAACAATAGACGATGAGATTGAAACAAGATAAACTCTCAAAATGAAACATTCCAAACACACTACAATAACATAATTTCTTTTAAAAAAGTGAAAGGTAGATATATCTGCAAATGGTTCGGGTAGCACGTTCCAATCATTAATCGTTTGGGGTAAAAAATAACTTTTTTTATGACGTCAGTTTTTGCTAAAAGTTCCCGTACTTTTTCTTAGTTATTTATTCTACGAGAAACATAGTTTGGTGCAATGATGTATTTTGATATATACAGGCCCGTGTTACCGTAATAAACATTATATATATATATATATATATATATATATATATATATATATATATATATATATATATATATATATATATATATATATAAAAAAAACGTTTAAGACGAAGGCATTTTCGTCTTTGCTGTAGGGATTTCCAACCGAGTTTTGGCTTTATTTCAGAAATACTATTGCGGAAATCATAGTATCTCGCGGCTTGGTCTTGGATTCTTTCGATCTGATTTACGCAGTTCTGCGTACGCGGGTCCTATACAATACAAGCAACAATTTTAATACAATACAAGCGTAATTTAAAATCGACAGGACATAAGAAAAGCACAAGGTTTCTTTTAGGCTGGATAAAATCTTCCTAAAATTGCGACGCAAAAAAAAATAATAATAATAAAAGTAGCATACCATTAGTTTTAGAACACAGAGGTGATTGTTCCACCGTAAGTCAGCTGTCAGGCGCACTCCGAGATAGACTGCCTCCGTGCAAAGCTTTAAACTAAGGTTGTTTAATATGAAAGATGTCGGAACAATTTTACGCTTCCTAGTAAATCTAAGGTTTGGATTATATTAAGTGACTTTTTTTTTTTTCTCGCACCACTCTGATTTTTTTTTAATTACTCTGAAGAACAATAGCATCGTCCTCACTGAACATTTTTTTTATATAAGACACAGTCATCTGCGTACAACTTGATATTTCATGAGATTCCGTTTGCAATATCATTAATGAAAATTAAAAAAAAAAGGAAGGGGGGGGGCCTAAGGCTGAACCCTGGGGCACTGCTGACGTTACATTTACATGTGATGAGTGAACGCCATGTATGATAATACGCTGTTTTCTGACATCGAGGTAAATAGCAATCTATTTAAGAATGTATTCATGAATGTTTGCTACGCAGTTTATGAATTGAGAGTCGATGGTCAAGTACATCAAAAGCTTACCTAAAATCCAGAAAGACACAGTCAGTTTGGCAGCATTTATCAAATGCACAGGCAACATCATGATAAAATTCCAGCTATTGAGTGCTGCATGACAACCCCGTGCGAAAGTCACGTTGAAATGCTGAGAAGTCACTGTTATTTAGATGATATATAGGTCTGTAGTAATTATCGACATTATTTTTTTACCATTTTTATGCATTGGAACTACATTTTCCGGATTTCCAGTCGTGAGGAGACGTCCACTTTCTAGCGACTTCGTAAATAGTGTTACTATGTAATATATCAGCACAAGGTTTCATACGATATTGGGGATTCCATCCGGTCCGGAAGCTTTCCCTAATTTAATATTTCCCAATAATTTCCGTATGCCGTTGTGATCAAATGTAAGGTCATTCATTTTTATTTTTATTCTTTTTTTTAATAGTTTCCGGTAGGAATTGAGGGTGTGAGTGCTGAAAAAATAGATTCCAAGTGTCTATCAAAAGCAGCTGCCTTTATATCACTGGGTCACCATCAATCAATAGAGCAGGGACGCCTGCCACATCCTTTCGTTGCGATTTTACACATTTTTGTAATTCCTTGGGACATTCCTTAAGGTTTAGCCAAGTGAAAGAAAGTGATTCTGCGTCTTTTTTGTCTGACACCTTTTACTCACGTCGGCCGACATAAATCTGCTTCATTCTTCTTCTTTCCTTTATTTTTTCTTACGGTACTCTTGAAAGGCTTTATTACCTTACATGCATACTCACATACTTCATTATTCCGTGCCTCAGAACGACCGAAGTCTTGATGTGGGGCACGTACATCCGTACAACGTGAACGGCACATATAGGAAAACGATGTGATTATGAGGTGAACAGCAACGTTTCTAGTTCACGTTTAAAAAACACATAGTTTGTAAAAGCATACAAAGAAGTATTTCATGATATGGTATTAAAAATACATGAGATCGGACAAGGTTTCTCCGAGGGCCAGGATAAAACAAACTGGCCTGTCTACTGGAACGTTGTGGCACGTGAAAATAAGGACAACATTGCAAGCTGCTGTTTGGCCATGAATTATTCGGTGTAACAGTAGGAAGTCGCGCCCAACTCTTCCACTTGCCTTTGTAAGTCGAGAGTCTGGACTACGTACGCGTAGTCATAAAAACACCTTCGTTTAATATAACGATCATAAACGATTCAAATAAACCTCTTCTGAACTTTTTTCAATTTGCAATGCATCGATTGCTCCGATAGAATTTTACACAACACTCGCGAACTCAAGCCGAGAACGAATTAGACTGCACAATAAGCGAATAATACGCAATGAATTAAACAATTATTTGGTGAAACGAGCAATCGAACCTTGAATCTGTTATTCCCTCCTTCGAGAATATTTGACGAAGTTTGGCAAACTCCTCCGTGTAACCTATTCGATTTTTTGTAATGTAATTGTTATGGTTTTTAGGAGCTTAGTCCGAGCTTTTTTTTTTTGTGGATTATAGGTGTAACATCGTAAGTTATAAGTAGAGAGCGCTACCTTTATTTCCGCAATAAATATGTGTATATTGTATGTCCGGTAAGAATTGATATAGTCGAAAATAAACAAGAAAAAAATATAAGCACATTATATTAAACTGTTTTTCGTATCCGTGTACGAAACGCATTCCCATTGATATCTATTTTAGCACAGTACACTGCGAGGTTGCTTGTAGGCACAGAAAAAAAAAAATTATTATTAATATTATTAATATTATTGGTGAATGTACTTCTGTGGACTGATTGGTTGTGTTTTTATCTGCATTAATGCTTGTCTTCACTTATTTTGTGTTAATGTCTTCATGACGAAAATAATCCCTGGAGAAGGGGAAATAAGAGGGACAAGGACCAGGCGGATTTTTTCGGTCGCGCACCAGTCACCTAGCTGTGTTTGGAGATTTGTGTTTGTCCTTTGTCCCTCTTGTTTCCCCTTCTCCAGGGATTAATTTCGTCATTCTTGTCCAGCTCGCTTGCCCCTTTGAATTTAATTGCAATATAATCATGTCTTCATGTCGCTTTTTATGCCTCTTTACGCCTTGATTTTCCTCTCTTGTTTATTCTTTGTCTCAGTGTTTTCCTCGTGTTTCAGCAAAAAGGCTACTGGCTGATCTTGAACCGGCAATAAACATTATTATTATTATTATTATTATTATTATTATTATTAAATAAGCTACGTTTCAAAGTAGCGACAGTGCCGCAGGGCTTCAAAGCAGTGTTAGCAGTTTTCCGAAGCGATATCCGAGATCGCAGGGAGCGTTTTTCCGTCCTCCTGAAATGTTCAAAGAATCCGCAACAAGGCAAAGTAATATCGCCTGAGCTTCTTGACGCAGTATCTAGAAAGCTGAAGAAGGCACATTATCGAATCGTAACGACGGCCCATCGCGCCCGCGCGGCTTTAATGAGACTCAAAGCTGCTCTCTCGTAAAATCAATCGTTTGCCATTGCAATCGAAACTACGGATAAAGTATTTTCTTACATTTTCAAATATTTTTATCTTGAGAGCTGCCAGCGTCACTATTTTCGGAATCGCGCGTCATGAACGAAACCCAAAAGAAACTCGTTTGTTGCCCCATCTGTGGCATCTTCGCTGATGAGGAGCCCAAACAAAGCATTTGAGAACTTACTCGCCACTGCTACACAAAACAGAAATCAAAATCATTTCGTGATGGACGTGGCCAGCTAAAAAACACACACACACAAACACACACACAAACACACACACACACACACACACACACACACACACACACACACACACACACACACACACACACACACACACACACACACACACACACACACACACACACACTAGCACTAGCACTAGCACACGCACACGCACGTACGCACAGAAGCCTATACACGGAACCTTTTTTTTCCTTTTTTTACAAAAATAAAATTGCGCATTTTCAGAAGCTCAGTTCCTGTCCAAATGCAGTGCTAGCGGTCCGACTAGATGCCAAAGTTTCAGCCTGCCGTTATCTTGATAAAACGTTATAACTGGTTTCCTGAAACCTACGTTAGGAAAATGGCGACCCATTAGTCCACGAATGTACCCAGGAATTCATGGCTCATGGAAATTGTCAGAAAATCACTTCTACCTTCTTGAATAATACAGCGGTTGGTTCTGAAACTTCGACATCTGCTCCGGGCCAGCGCCACATTTTGGCTGGACACTAAGCGTTCGGTTGAACCGTAGTTTATTCCTGCAGTATATGATAATAAAAAAAATTCAGCATGCTAATAATTTTTCGGGGACACGCGTGACATGCCGCGCACAAAAGCGACATGCCGTGCACAAAAGCGTCATGTCGCACACAAGAGCGACATGCCGCGCACAAAAGCGACATGCCGCGCACAAAAGCGACATACCGCGCACAAAAGCGACATGCCGTGCACAAAAGCGACATGCCGCGCACAAAAGCGACATGCCGCGCACAAATGCGACATGCCGCGCACAAAAGCGACATGCCGCGCACAAAAGCAACTTGCTGCGCACAAAAGCGACAAGGCGTGGTTGGCAGAGAGAAAAAATAATAAGAAGAAGAAGAAGAAGAAGAAATAAAAAAGAAATAGAAGAAGAAAGAGAAGAAGAAGAAGAAATGGAAGAAGAAATAGAAGAAGAAGAAATAGAAGAAATAGAAGAAGAAATAGAAGAAGAAATAAGAGAAGAAATAAAGGAAGAAATAAAGGAAGAAATAAAGGAAGAAATAAAGGAAGAAATAAGAGAAGAAAGAAAGGAAGAAATAAGAGAAGAAATAAAGGAAGAAATAAGAGAAGAAATAAAGGAGGAAATAAAGGAAGAAATAAAGGAAGAAATAAAGGAAGAAATAAAGGAAGAAATAAAGGAAGAAATAAAGGAAGAAATAAAGGAGGAAATAAAAGAAGAAATAAAAGAAGAAATAAAAGAAGAAATAAAAGAAGAAATAAAAGAAGAAATAAAAGAAGAAATGAAAATGAAATGAAAATGAAATGAATAAAATAAAAGAAGAAATAAAATAAAAGAAGAAATAAAAGAAGAAATAAAAGAAGAAATAAAAGAAGAAATAAAAGAAGAAATAAAAGAAGAAATAAAGAAGAAATAAAAGAAGAAATAAAAGAAGAAATAAAAGAAGAAATAAAAGAAGAAATAAAAGAAGAAATAAAAGAAGAAATAAAAGAAGAAATAAAAGAAGAAATAAAAGAAGAAATAAAAGAAGAAATAAAAGAAGAAATAAAAGAAGAAATAAAAGAAGAAATAAAAGAAGAAATAAAAGAAGAAATAAAAGAAGAAATAAAAGAAGAAATGAAATAAAAGAAGAAATGGGATATACTTTCGTGTTCTTAAAAGTTTAGAGTATGACGAAAAAAAAAATATTTGTAGAATGTATAAAAAACGTATGTAATCCGCAGCGAAAAAAAAAAAAAAATTGACCGCCTGCCCCGGGTGAGGATCGAACTCACGACCTTCAGATTATGAGACTGACGCGCTGCCTACTGCGCTACCGAGGCGGTACGTCCAGGGCGCCGCAGAAGGCGGTTTTGAAAGTGTACTAAATAATTACTAGAATGGTTGACAAAGTTTCTAGTTTACATTGTTTATGGCTTTCATTTACTCATTTCATTACTACTAGTTCTCAGGATTATAGAACTACTTTACATAAAAGCAAGTGCCACTTAAAAAGGGGTGATTCCATAGGTTTGGAGAACCCGCAAAGTCAAGAATATAAACAGTCAACGGGCAGACTTGTTGCGCCATCACTCGGAGGAAACGCGAAACCTCGCTCGATGCTTTCTCCGTCGCTATGCCTTTGGTCCGTGGTCCACGCCAGATACGGCTCTGGTCAACGCGGTCCACGCCCTGTTCTATCAAAAAAGTGTCCCCCCCCCCCCCCTTTTTTTTTTGGGGGGGGTGGGGGGGGGGGGTAAATAAAAGCGAAGTTGCGGTGCACCAAGAGCATTTAATCTGCCCGAAAAGGCAACAAATGATAGCGCAACAAGTAAGGAGAGGGGAAATGTATAATTATTAGAGAAAGCTGGCAGGATCAATAAGAATTTTGGTTTGCATGGTCACTAAAACAGACATTTGTCTATTTATTTTTGGTTGGGTAGCCTGCAAACAACTTTAAATGTCTCTCTTTAATTATGCTGTGTTGAGGTGCAGAGGGTTCAGCAACAAGCTTATCCAATTTAATTTACCTGCTTAAGAGGTCAATCTAATGCTCTTGTGCTGTAAATAAAAAAAAAAAGGTATAACGTTTTTTTTTTAGATTTGGAAACACTTTATTGTGTGTCTGTATTCTCAGAGTGGGTGGCTACGTGCCTCCTTTCGATTTCATTTCCTTTGCCGTCCACGCTTCCATATCGAGCAAAACTTATGTTGGCCATAAAAAGTTATTTATTTATTTCTTCAGTGTCCTGCAAGTACCCGCCATACTGGTTAATTGGCAACTACGATAGCAGCACAGGCGGAATAAATGAATAAATATGATACAGCCAGGTGCACTGTTTATCCCTAAGCTGAGAGTGCTTGTCAGACAAATCGACCGCCTACCTTTCATCACCAGACCCTGCTCTCTGCGCACCAGTGCAGGAGGGAATGCAGTCACATGGTGAAAGATAAACATGTTTGACTTTTCAAACGAGCATGAGCATAGTGTCAGTGTACACGGTCCCAGAGGGAGCTCTGGTGCAGTGCCTAACCAGGAAATTGGGTTTGCTCAAAGAAAAATGGGTAGTAAGTCGTTTGGCTCAGTGGTTTGCTTCTGAATTACAGATCCTCCGTGAGATTGACCTACACCGCCCCCTGGTGAACAAGAATGTGGTGCGACTTCACGGCTTCTTCGGAGACTCGGAAAACATCTACATCATCCTGGAATACTGCCCCCGCAAGGTAAGCAGCGAGAGGTGACACGTCGCCAGGTAAATGCACACCATATATATATAGTGACATTAACCCGAGACTGGGGAAGAAGGTAGATAAAGATTACGGTTGTAGAAAAAAGAAATGGGTGCCAGGGCCCCATCAGAAGAGTCTCTCACACTCCGCTAAGGCATTTATTTAATCGACTTCCTTGTCTACACGCAACCACAATGCCACCAAGCTGCAGAACATCCTGTTTTCAAGGACATGCACAAAAAACCACACTTGCACAACAAAAGAAAATGCAAACAACCTTCTTAACTGAACAAATGCTTCTGTACTTTAAAATAAGCTGGTCTCTAACGTGACAATAAGCTGGTCTCTAACGTGACACATCAACGAAGCTGCAGGGTTCACCCAGTGCCTCACACCCCAAACTTCCACAAAGTAGTCCTAACTGAGAAAGGCCCCCAAGGGGGCAATATAAACTCTTCATTCTGCCAGCTTGCCTGCGTGCTGTATTTTCGTAAATGCACGACTATTTAAGATTAAGTTTACTCTGCCAGCCGAGCTTACCTTGCTGGAATCCGTCTACAGCGGGGGCATGAGTGCATCAAACTCGTTTTCAGTAAATAGCAACAATCATTTTGTATACTACTCTACCACTGTCTTTTTTAGCGATGGTTCATCCAAATTTTGATTTCGTTTTGTGAAAATATGGAAGGAAACATTTCAAATATGAATATGCATGTGTTGAAGCATGGTTGAAGTCATTGAAAAAAAAAACAAAAAAACATTCTAGTGGGCATGAAAACAGAAAAGAAAGTTATGGAGATAGTTCTTACTTTGCTCCTGCTCTCTGTTTTGTCTATAAAATGTCCCATCCACCTGCAACAATGTTTTTCTTTTCTTTGACACAAAAATCTCTTCATGTTGATGCATTGGAAAATATTTTTAAAAATTATTTATAGCTTTTTATAAAAATAAGTCTTCTCGAATTAAAGAAAAAAATGCACCACATAGCTAGCCGTCTTTTCATGATACATTACAGTGTCGCATAAAACTGATTTTTGAAATTTATTTTTGAGTGAGTAAACTCGTTTATTTTACGCAGCAGGAAATGTTTCAGTCTTGCAGGGATGTTTTGTTGATTTAATCATTTATAAAACTTTAATCGTGTAGGAAGTGTTTAAAAAACCTAGAAAACACGCAAGAAAAATTTGTGTAGGGGTCTCTGGATTGATTGAAACTGGCAGGTTATCAAGTGTAGCTTCTTAGTTGGATCTTGTTCACACTGTTCTAAAGTGCGTTTTTGTCGTCATTGCTATAGAAAATCCCAGCTCTGTGCTTGTAACATATGAAGTGACAGTCAGCAGTATGTTGAAAAGATTGTCGTCTTACAAATAATCTAGTCTTTTGAAAGAGATCTTGAAGTGAATATTGCACACTTAGTTATGAATATTGTAATTGGTGTCTTCCCTGAAGTGTAAAACAATTTCTGAGGCAACCCTTGTCTTTAAAACATTAGAAATTTGTGAAAGGAATGCAACAGGCATTCCCCAGGAGTAAGACGCCATGTAATGCACGGAAACTGCCGTTCTGACACAGTTGAGCAGTGAGCCCTAAGGCATACTTTGGAAGCGCTTTTTATGCACGTACAAGCGGGTGCTTACAGATCAAGTTGATTATAATTTATGATTATAAGCATTTGCTCACAAGGCTGAGAATGTTACTTAGATGCAGAAAACCTTTTTCAAAGAGCAAAGCACTTATGCAAAGCACCATCACTTGACGTGATGTCATAAACGTGAGCTACTCCTTGGAAGTCGTTTTTGGTGCTTACATAGTTCTTAGGATAGGTTACAGTCCTGAGCCCATTACAAAGAAAAATTTTGCTGATGTGCCCATTTTATCTAAATATATGGCACTTAATCAGATAAAGGGGTGGCGTCACGAGGGTCAGCGGCACCGGGGCAATAGCCCGCCTCAACACCGCCCCCCCCCCCCCCCCCCCCCCCGCTCTCGCGTGACCCACCGCGACTCCCCCCCCCCCCCCCCCCCCCCCCGCTCTCGTGGCCCGCCGCGACACCCCCCTGAGCCCTGCACCCGGGGCGGTCCACCGCCCCCCGCCCCCCCCTTGTGACCTTGTGACGCCACTGGGACAGTTTGTTTCTTAGTTCTAAGCACATTTTATTTGATTTACTCAGTCGACGCTTCCCATTAAGATGCTTTAACTCCCTGAGCCTCCATAAAATCACGAGACATATTAAAAAAAAATGTATCTTAATGTAAAAGTTGGGAAACACGTAGCATGTGCAGTGTGTTTTAAGCCGCTCTGGGAGTTTATTTACGAGATTTTACGAGCTCGGGAGTAACACTAAATTTTGTTTAATTTGGCAGACTGGTTTATGATGATGATGGTATGATGGTTTATGATGGATGGTTTATGGTGATGGTACAGTGATGTCTCGTTAATATGGACACCTCTGTTCCCCCGAAAAGATTGTCTGTTAATATGAGTCGTCCATTATAATAAGACAAAAAGTTTGTTTCCAAAAATGTTGTCTGTAAAAGAGAAATTGGCCGTCTCTCTGGCATTTCCCAAACGTGTTCAAATGCGTAGCATTTCTAGGGCCTCTTCATGCTTCTCCTTTTGCATACAGAGTGAGAAGCCCATTCAAGAGCACATTGTGAGGGTTTTGTGAATATATAAAGCAGTCACAGTGTCACATGACATCATTATGTCAATGATGTCACAGTGTCATGTGACATCACTGTGGTTAATTATGTCATGATATCATGTGATGTCACTTGATGTCACAGTGTCATGTGATATCAGTGTCACGTGACATCACATGATGTTACAGTGTCATATGTGACATCACAGTGTCACTTGACGTTACGTGACATCATGACGTAATGTCAGTGTCACGTGACGTCAGAGCGTTATGTGTCATATGACATCATGAAGCCATCACCGTAGTTTTATGTGACTTCACAAAGTCACGTGACATTGACGTCATCAAAACTATGTGCCACGAGCACAAAATCCTCGAAGCTGGCCCTATAAATGCCGCATGACGTCACGTGACATCATGACGTAACATCAGTGTCACGTGATGTCAGAGCGTCATGTGTCATAGTGTCATGTGACGCTATGACACATGATGCTACGCATACCCTCGTCAAGCATAGCGTCAACAGCACAGACATTCGTGCGTGTGACCTGAGCGTGTGCGTGCCCTTGCAGTCGCTGGTGCACCTGCTGAAGCAGAGGGGCCAGCTGACGGAGTCAGAGGTGCGCCACTTCATGCGCCAGTTGGCCGAGGGGGTGCAGTACACGCACGGCCAGGGGGTGGTGCACCGGGACCTCAAGCTGGGCAACATGCTGCTCGCCGAAGACCTCAGGCTCAAGATCGCGGACTTCGGTCTGGCCACACGGCTCACCTCCGAAGTCACCAAGAAGTAGTAAGTCCACTCTCTGCCACTTTGCCTGGGATACACAGCCGATGTAGCTGCGATGGACCCTTTGCGAAATTCAGCCTAACCACTTTGATCACTTTCATAGTTTTAGGTCATGTTAAAAAATTTGCTCAGTGTCGCTCCAGGGCCAGTTCGCTTGATCACTGCGGCTATCTTCCCCGGGGTCAACTTATCTGCAAGAGGGATTTCGAGGTCATGTGACCAGCTCCATGGGGACAGTAAACTAAGGGTACCATTGTTACAGCAAAATGGCTGCCGTAAATCTGTATTCGCATTGAATGTTATTGGCCGATTCCACGTGCAGAAAAAGGGTGAAGAGGCTCAAAGTAAAATGAACTGCATTTGTGTGCTTTGGGAGCAGCATGTAAAGCTATTTTTGGAGAAGGCCAAATTGAGTGAGAATGGAAGAAAACGGCAGGCTTGCTTCTGCCAGTCAGAATCAGCTGGAACGCTAGGTAATTTCTTTTCAAGGAGCCAGTCGCATCGCCTAAAAATCCCTCTTGCGGCTATTTTACTCGCCGGTTCAGATACCTGCAGAGATCGGCAAACTGCCCCCGAGTAAAGGATTTGCACCTTAGCATTAAAAACCTACTCGTGTCCAGCGTCACTCTATTTGTGGTATTCCGTGTCACGACCTGGGGGGGTATCTCAGATTTGGAACACAGCACGAGTGTATGATATCTGTCGCATGCTAAGGCAACCTTCTGATGGCTGATGAAGGAAAGAGTTGAAGACGCGTGCCGAAGCGGATAACAGAAAGCTCATGCATTCTAGACATTAGCTTTCCGCAGATCACAGATTGGGCATTAGCACCGTGTACACATTTATTTCAAACGGTGCAAGAAAGACACAAGGACGAGTAGACGAAAGACGCAAACACAGTGCTGTGTTTATGTCTTTCGTCTGCTTGTCCTTGTGTCTTTTTTGCGCTGTTTTCACCTGTTGCCTGTTACCAGTATGCACTGATTAGCCCGCCTTCAAACTCTATTATACTTTCAATCAGTTTATTCAAACTCAACCCAAGCCCTATTGATGTGGTCAATTTTAGCGAGGGCTTTACTCAAGTCGGTGCTTTTTACAAAGGGGTACTAGTTTCTTAGGCGCCATCGAAATTGAAACGAACCGAGAAAGGGCTGTACAGCATAGAACCTGTTCCCATCTGCTATTGGTTAATTAGAGTTGTGGTGCCCAATGAAGTGCTACATTTTTATTGTCATTAACCTGAAAAAGTTTGAGTGATATTGATCCACTAGATGAAGCTGAATTCTGGAAAAGGTCTATTGGCTTAGTTATATTTCTCTCGGTTGCCGATTCTGTTCCGCATTTCTCGAGTAAAACTGTTTGGTTGTAACACTATGCCTACTTACCGTATTGACTCGTGTAATAGACACACTCTGTATGAACAAGGCCTGTGAGTTTGTTTTTCTGCAGAGCACTAGGATATCTAACCACCGTAATGGACAGAAAGATGCCAGCTATTTATGGGAGAGAGATAACGTTTGGTGCAGGTTACATGTTTACGGAGAATCATTTTCTCGACATCGTTACTCGCTACTTCTTTTGTGCGGAATGCAGCGATTGGCTGTATGCGTGTTCTGCGGGAGTAAATGCGATAATTACATTTACGTACCACACCCTTGCAAAAGCAATAGTTTAGGAGACCTAGAAAGCAGGCAACCACATCCTCAATGGTGGTCCTTGGTCCCTCTCCCGACACTTTGGAGTGCGAGGAAGCGATGATCTGTGTCGTGTGGCCAATATAGTAAAAAGAAACGGTGGTGTTTTTAACTATTGTACTTCATGGAATTGCCTAAGCCGTTTGTGACCCCCGTTTCCAGCGCCGTATGTGGCACACCCAACTACATAGCGCCGGAGGTGCTCAAGATGCAAGGTCACGGATTTGCCGCCGACGTCTGGGCCATGGGTTGCATCATGTGAGTTGTCTTAGCTGTAGTCACTGATGGAGTGAGAACGGCAGGACGCATGTTTCGAACGTCCAGCCTCCAGCGTGGGCTCCGTACCTTCTGCGGTGCTTTGGCTGTACGCACATGCTCAAGGTGCATGAGATATTGCAGCATTGTGGAAGCTAGGAAGCTCATGCTGGAGGCTCAAATAAATATCAAATCGAATCAAATCCTGCCACACTCTCGCTCTCAGAGGGCATGCACGATTGCATACATTCTACCTTTGATGTTTCGGAGAGCCCCGCGTTTACATGGAGAGGGGCAAGCCGTCGACTCAAATTTTGAGAAACACCTTTTATGCATACAAACGAGGCGTTTTGGTGATGACAGTTTCGTATTTGCTTGATTTGTAATTATAGTTTTTTGATGGAATTGTAGAAAAAGTTGTAAATCGAGAGTATTGTAAAAATAAAGACTTAGTACTTCCTTTTTTTTAATATTTAGTACTCTACGGAGTTTTCGGTGTCGAGTGTTTAGTACCATATTTTCCGGGGTATAGTCTGCACCCGGGGCATAGTCTTTAAAAACAAATGTTAGTTCAAAATGAAATATCTTTTTTAGATAGTTTGCATGTAAACACTTCTCATATGCAGCACTGCCTTACCAATGCCCGCTTTATTAGCGAAATCTTGTAAGCTTGCATTCTAAGGAAATTATACGTTAATATGGGCCTTTTTTTTTTTTTGGTCTCTGCCAGTCAAAATGGGAAATAAAGATGATTATTATTATTAATATAATCTGCAATTCACATCCTTCATCCCTTCTCTTCGTAACAAACAATCCTATGAAATGCAGATCCTTTCAACGCATAAAATTTAGATGTTTTAGTTTGTCAACTATAATAGTCCAGAAAACATGATACATTAGGATTTGGCAGCGACGCCATTACTGCCACCTGGGAGAAAAAAAGGCAGGATTTACCGCGTCCTCGACGAGGCACTAACTGCTGTCCCTGGGGGCAGGTACGCGATGCTGGTGGGCTACCCGCCGTTCGAGACGTCCACACTGAGCGAGACGTACCAGCGTATCATGCGCAACGCCTACACCATCCCGCCCTCGCTGTCTGAGCCCGCCCAGCAGCTCATCGCCGCCATGCTGCATCCGGACCCAGAGTCCCGGCCCAGCGTGGTGCAGGTGCTGCAGCACCCCTTCTTTGCTGACGTCTCCGTGCCGGACCACCTGGTCACCAGAACCGTTGCAAGGTACGTCCCCATTCAAGGTCGCTTCTGGCCTCTACATCGTAGAGAAGACTCCTCCATAAAGACATCTTTTTTTTTGTTCCGAGATAGGTTACGTTTATCACAAAATAAACTTGCCCCAAATATTGCAATAGTGTCGTGGGAGGGAAAGTATCGACGAGCGTCGACCTGAAAATAAAGGTTTAATCGGCGAACTTGTGCCAGAAACAAAAGAAAGAATGAGCGTTGAGAAAGCAGCAGTAAGCGTCGAAGGCGGCAGCAGCGAGCTTTGAGGTGTCGGCGTGACAGCTGGCTAGCTCGAGAGTCGGAGCGAGTTGGCAAGGCCACGCTGGGCTCCAGAACTCTCAAACATTCGGCCTAGAATGTTCGAGCGTCAAACACTCGGGAGACCGACTCAGCAAAGTCATGTTGGCCTCCTTATCTATTACACTTGGTATCTCAAACATTCTGAACGAAGGTCGAATCATTTGGGGTAAGAGTAAACGCAAATCTTCCAGAAATATGGAGTGGCGTTCGTCCATGGATGCGGCAATATTACAGTGCCTGGAACGTGTCTCTGACTGGCGTGTTTAGCATGTCCTAAAGAGTGGCTCCTCAATTTCCGTCTGACGACGTCGTAGAAGTGTCATGCTGTCGCTGGCCACGACCCTGGTGTCACAGCGGCAATGGTGGACGTGGTAGACGCTTATTCTGCTGCATGTCGCTCTCCGGCTTGGCAGTCCACGGAAGCTTCGGCAGCCAGGTGTCGGAACGCTGCAATGAGAGCGACACTCGCGTTCACTCTTGCTTTCTGCCGGGGCTTCTATACTTGCGAACAACTTTCTGTGGCCATACAGCCGAAGTTATGGGCATGCATGTGCTTTCACATCTTGGGCACCCATTGAAGCTGTATTAAAAGAAAAAAATATAAGACAATATTTATGTCGAGAGATTCCAAAGTCCACTTCTACTTTAAAACACTGGCCTTGCATAAAAGCATGTTTCATAATAATAATAATAATAATAATAGTAATTATTATTATTATTTGTAAGAGAAACATGTGATCCTGGGTGGCGTGCAAGGCTGTGCAGAAAGGTTGGAACCTGTACGTCAGTGCGCCTGCCAGCCCGCCACCCAGGATTTGAATTCAAAAAGAAGGAAAAATGACCCGCAACCTCGCTTCAAGAACTCAAACCTAAGATATGTTTCCGAAGTCAAAATGATTTGAAGAAAATCATGTAAAAGAGTGGTTCGCATCCCCACGGCCAGTTTGGGCGCGGTCGAACATGCATCGAGGACGTTTGTTTTCCGTGTTTTCGTCTTCGATCTCAGCAGGGGGAATGCTACAATCCATTTCCTCTCTCACCCTGGAGTCAATACAAGCTTTTCAAAGATTACATGCCCAGTGTAGACTGGAGCCATCGAATAAGATATGCTTAGAGTATCGGCATTCTGTTTTCCAATGATCTTGGGGGCGCCACCATTTTGGTGTTTGGGGCAGAGCAGGCACATTTAGTGAGCGTTGCGGTTAGATAATGCGAATTTCTGAACTTAAGATACAGTGCCAGGAAGCTCGGGTGATGGCATCTTGCTCTGTCGCGAACTGTTTGAGCAATACCGTGGTACAAAAATGTGCTTCCTGCGATTTAAGATAAAGTTTCGGATAACTGGCAATCATGATTTTAGGCACCAAGATGGCTGAAGTGTCGTTACCCTGAAGTGTAGCTTGCTTATACCCTAGTGACAGGGGCACCCTTAACCACAGTTAAGCGTGACTGAGGTCGGACCTAACTGCAGTTAAGGGTGTCCAAAAGGCATCCTAAACCACAGTTATGCTCAAGTATGATTGGGAGTTACTGCCAACTATAGCTTGGTTACACAAGCACCCTTACTGCAGTGAAGTCTGACCTCGGTCACACTTAACTGCGGTTAAGGCTGCGGTCCCACGGCGGCCATGACATACAACGCTTTCCGCGCATTTTTGAAATGCGATTGTGGCGTGTTCAAGCTTGCTAAAATTATGTGTTATATATCATCTTGTAGTGTACAACATTATCTTTCTTTTGATGTATGATTTGTTTTCCTAATGCAAAAAGCTAATTCAGTGGGCACCCGCGAATATTGGCCTTTTCGGCAAAACATGGTTTCGTAATACAGTGGTGCAGGGTTCACTATTGAAGCAATTTCTTTCAAATCTTAGAATGTTATAGAAACATAGTGTGTTCATTGTCAACAGAAGCCCTTTTTTAGTTTATTTTGACAGATATTTAATTTAGAAACACTGACTTTGCGGAAGCACATTCAGTCGCAAATTTTTTGGCACCTACCCGGTCATTTTATTTGAAACTTTTTACATGTGTTTGCAATTACAATCGAAAGAGCTACGCTAAATTTCATTGTAATATGACCTAAACTTTTTTCGGAATGCTCACGTGAAAATTGACAAAAACAGTCAATTTTGGGAAACTTCACTTGGTAGTACAGTGGTACAGCTCTTAGGGATTGGCATAGTTGAATAAAACTGTAGGTCCGCAAAGAAGAACATATTCTGCTTGGCATACAGAGGCCCTTTTTCTAAATTTCAATTTGGATTGTTTATAAAAAAAGTTTGAATATAGGTCAAATCACGAATTTGTTGATAGTCAAATACGAGTATTTGGACCCCTTTTGGCAGACATTTAGGCATATATTTTTAGTACAAAATAGAGTTTACTGTCCCAGATCCTCATTATCAGCTCACACTTTCGATGATCGTGCCTGAATATTAAATAAATCACAAAAAGACAGGAATTATAAATTGGATGTCGTGTTGCGCCCTCTCTGTGATGGCGGTCGAAACGTGACTATGCGAAGTTCAGGAATACATCAAGGATGGCGCTGCTTGCAGCTGTGGTTGCCAGCTTCGGAAACTGGTTGAACACTTGGTTTCGCGCAAAAAAAAAGTGCATAGAAAACCCGGCCTTGTAGAATGTGCTTAATTATTACATATAATACGGTACTTTTTGCTGATATAGCGTTTAGGAGGATTTTACGGTCGCTGTTTATATAGTCAAATTATTTTTTATGCGCAGTTCCGCCGGTGCACACTCTGCTGAATACAATCGTTCACGCGATCGATATCGACATTTCAAATCACCAAAATTGCCAGTTCCGTGTCGATACGTGCGCGTGACCCACGTGCTTTTGGTGCGTGTGCGCGTACACGTGTTTGCGGCATCGTCCTTCGGTTGCTCCGAGTTTTCGTGTATTTATTGTACACTGCTTGCCTTCGTGTGCGCATCCCTCTCATTCTTGTAACTATCCCTGCTTTGTTTGTGTGCCTGGCATGATGCAAACGTGACATCTTGAATTATGCTAGCGCCGCCTGGCGTGCGGCGCGTTTGGTGTGGGCGAACTTGCAATCCCCCAGCAGACTCCATGGCAGTTCTGGGCCCGTCAATAATTTGTTTTGTTCGGTATTTCGACGGTTGTTACTGCTTTCGGAGGTTTATCTCATTGTTTTGCGCGCTATTGCGACCGGGGAGAATGGTTGTGCGTTTTATAAACCTCGTTTCTAAACCGGCGGGTCCATCCGAAATGGCGTGTGCTTCAGGGAGTGATGCCTGTGAGGCTTTACTTTTTTTGACGGTGAGCAAGTGCGATCATTAAAGATTACCTAAATTGAAAACATTATGATAGATAGTTAAATGGCTAAGGCACGTGTTTTGAGTGGTCCGAAGGATGGCTTACTGCAATAGCAATGAATCCTCGCCTTTAGGGCGGCTAAAATCACTGAATGGAGCAGGGCGAGCAGGGGGCTCTGATCAAGACGTGGCTTTGTCGCAAGACGTTCGAATCGCAGCGTTGCCAAATTGTTATACGATCATACTCGATAGCAAAATGCTAGAATTGCAACACGGAACTCTCACACGCATTAAATCACCGCTAAGTCGCACACTTTGGCCATTGAGACAATTGCGTCGAGTCCGTCAGCTTTAGGAGCGGAAGTTGCGACTGCAATAAAATCCGTGTGCCCCACGTACACGCTTCTGCGACGAGTGCAGCCTCTCCGACGAACATTGCAGTCGGTATCGCTACGGCAGCTTCGCCGGTGTCAGCTGTTTCAGTCGTGCCTCCAAAACACATTGTCGTTTTCTGACATAAGAAAAAGCAGACAGGCAATTCTTGATGCACAGATGTTTTATTAGATTTTTCAGACATCAGGCTCGCAGGGCTGAGTGCAAAAGGAAAACAAAGTAACACGCCGGCCGTTCCTGAACTTTGTCAACCTGAACACTGCGCGACCTTACCAAAAATACACTGCACTAATAAGAAAAAAAAAATTTTTTTGCCAAGAGAGCAGCATGGAGATATTATTTCGAAATAACACGGAACAAGCGAACGTGCAAGAATGCTACCACTGAACAACCAACATTACTTCACTGTGAACATTGCCCTAAAGACTGGTTCAGACAGTTGCGTTTGACTGCGTTTGACTGCGTTGCGGCGGCGAGAAACCAGGACGTCCCTGCTGCTTATATCGCGTGCCAAGATGATTCCTTGAATTGGATTCCACGCTTCATACGAAGCACAGATGTGCCGGTGACTTGCTTTCGGTTCTCGACGCAACGCAGTCAAACGCACTCAAATGCAAGTGTCTGAACCGGCCTTTACTCGAACTCGTAGCTAAGAAATAATAAAAAAGTAAGAAAACCGCACGCACCAGTTATAACTTGAACTTGAGCCCACCAATGGAGTGGGAAAAATAAGGAACTTGCGGACGTTCGAGGACTCACACTCAAAAAGCACCAACGTTGATCACGTCAACAAGCACAAAGCACAGCACTAACCAACTCGCTTCACTCACAGGATGAAAACGTGGAACTTCGTATTATTCGGACACAGGTAGAAAAACAATACACACCGCTTGAACTTGAGCAGACACATTGCTAGCATTGCTTGGTCAATGCTAGCCCTAACCGACTTCACTCACTCACAGGATGGAAATGTGAAACTTTGTATCATTCGGACACGGTTCGAAAAACAACACGCAACGCTTGAACTTGGACACACATAATGAACACTTGAGCGCACACACTGATCACGGGACATAAAAAAGGCCGATTGTCGAGGCCCCACGAACGCTGAAAAATCACCGTAGGCGGGATAAACCCACGAGCGGTTGCATGCTGCGATGTCGCCTGACGGATGGATGAGCCTTGTTTTCTATAAAAAAAAAACTTGTTTCAGCTTAGGTCTGAGCGCGGCCGATGTTATGAGCCGAAGGGCCAATCAAACAGCGAAAGAGGCACAACGTCATGGCGTGCTCTCTGCAGTTGATAGGACCAGCCGGTATTCGCCGTCTCTCCGTGCGTGCTTCTCCGCCGGCTAGTCATATCAAGTGCAGAGAGCACACCATGACGTTGCGCTTTTTGCGCAGTTTGATTGGCCTTTCGGCTCATAACAGCGGCCACGCTCGGACGTAAGGTGAAACGAAGTATAGACGTGCAGGTTTTGCATGGCGACTAGAATGCCACAGCCACGACCAAAGGCCGGCTCACACAGTAGCGACCAGATGCGATACGTGTGACTGCGATTTCATGAGAGCAGATCAGACGCCAAGTATTTTTAGGGGTGTTCTTTTTTTATACAAATACAGGCTCTGCGTTCACTGCACGGGCACGCGCAGTAAGCGCAGCACTCGTGTGTGTATAAAAAAGAACACTTCTAAATGCATAGGGCGTCTCATGAGCTCGCATGAAGTCAATCACACGTATCACAGCTGGTAGCTACTATGCAAACCAGCCTTGGCACTTCATCGAGATGGTGGTACTTCGAGCTTTTTGCAGCTCACAGCAGGGCGGTTGGCATGGACGCCGTCGTGGCCACGACGGCGTCCATGCCAACCGCGCTCCAGTGGACCAAGTCCTGCCGTCCTCTGCCAGCAAACCGCCTGATAGAAATGGTTGTTACAATTTGATCAAACTGCGCAAGCCTCTTATGATTCCATGATTTCAGTAAAGCTAGAACAACTTACCTAGCATACATGTCAAATCGCACTTTCGTCCGCCGCACCACGAAAGGTCGATGGATCTCCACTGGCATGGTGAGACCTAGAACGATCGGTACAGTAACGAAATTAGTGGCAAATTGTCGAACCGGCGAAGTTCCGCACTTACTGCTTCCGCAGTGAGCGATCCAGTGGTTCACCCTGTTGACTGTTTGCCAGCTTCTTCCGCGTCGGTGATGCAGCGCAATGGGAGGCAGCGTCAGTATCACCACCTTTTCCGCATGAAGTGTAAGCCATCCTGGTATGATGGCCAGGTCGGAGATCAGGCTGCACGCGTCACATTCGCCCCGCAAATCGTTGGTCCCGATCATCAGGATTACGCGCGGGGCGATAGGCGCCTCCATCACCACATCAAGCAGCTGGCTTGCTGTGGCCCCGCTCACCAACGTAGAGCTCACTGCGACAGAAAAGGACGTTCAAAACAAGGATGGAATGAAAAAAAAAAAAAACCAGATACACACACAGAGGAGGACGGCATACATGCATTAGGCAAGCCTATGAATTATGAATCCCGGAGAAAAGGTCACCGGAGTAAAGCTCACCGGAAACCCGGCGGATGCGGAGAAAAGCTCACCAGAATTTTGATAGGTGCGGAGAAAAGCTCACCCACGATTCTGCGAACCGATCTAACAATTTTTCTTCACAGCCTGTCGCTCCGTGACAGAACGTTCAGAATTGGGTGCACACATTTCATTGACGCCGTTCAATCAAGGCCATTTCATCAAACATCGTTTCATCGAAACCGTTTCATATGACGCCGTTTTATCGAACGGTATGGTTTCTGGCCGGATTGTTTCTCGCCTTTGTGAATAGTTTTTTTTTTCTTTTTGCATAAAAACTAACAATATTTTGCTCCGTTTTCTTTTCTTTTTTTTGCTTTGCTTTGTGATAACCAATTACCTCTTTCGGTGATGTAGACAAGACGGACTTGTCACTTTG
>JABSTQ010004056.1:0-27671 GCA_013358835.2 Ixodes persulcatus
GTGCGGATTGTCCATGCATTTAATTTTTTGTTTGTGGTTGTTTCAGACTATATGTGCTCCAGTACAAGGGGGTGGCCCTCCAGGCGCTGACGACCAGCATGTCGTCTCTGCTGTGCTGTCGAGGAAAATTTAAAGGGTAAATATTGCAGCTGCAGTTTTTCTTTTCTGTCCCTGCTACACTTCCTGTGAATTTCTCTGCATGCTTGGTCTTTTTTTTTTTTCATGGTACTGTAAACTTTTGTTATAGTACGTTGCAACTATAGAATAGCAGAAGCCCCTCCCACAATTCCCTTTGCTTGCCATGATTGGTGGTGTCCTCTCGGCTCTCCCCCTCTCTAGTGTTTCCTTACTAAAAAGAGTGAAGGGCTTTGTGGGAGGGGCTTCTGCTATTCTAGAGTTGCAAGAGAGTATAGCGCGACCTCGGTTAATTTAATCATTCCGAAGAGTCCTAGCGGGCACCCATGCATTTTTATGGGAATGACTCTGCATCATATTTTGAACCGAGAAAATGACCCCACGAACAGGAAAGCTTGGGCCTTCTGCTACAAAATTAACCGGACCAAACTTTGATTTCAAGATAGACCAGAAAAAGTCGACTCCTGTCTTATAAACGGTAGTAACAAAAATCCCGTGCTATACTCGCGGTCAACTTTCTGTGGCAATCCGAAGAGAGGAGGAAAGCGCGTGTACAGTGGTCGGTGCACCCTCTCCCCTAGCATTGACTGCATTGCCACAGAAAGCTGACCACGACTATAGTCTCGCCACAAGGGGAAGCCAATGCTATGACCCCCATCTTGATTTCTTTAATGCTTGTTATGGCTGTTTTCACATCTGGTATTTTCACTGTTCTTTGGCCAAAAGTGAGCGGCAGGTCGCCATAGGTTTCCAGAAGAAAGCGGCCGCATATGCAGAAATTTTTAACAAGTTCGTAGCGCAGTGGCGCTTTGCCGCAACCGAGGAAAAACTCTACGGTATTGTTGGTGCAAAACATTAAGCCTCACGACTAGCAGCAACTTCATCGTGGATGTACTGCACCATACGCCGTTTATTTGAGCTCTACTCCACACAACAAATTACAGGGGCACTTAGGGATCCCTTTGTGGATTGAATGCGAAAGCATTGCCATTCCTAACGACACTTCCTTTTTTTTTTCCTGTATTGTTAAGAATGGCGATGCTTTCGCATTCAATCCACGTAGGGATACCTAAGTGCCCCTGTAATATCTTTTTTTTTTTGCGTTACATCATGTGGCGTCACACATTATGGTACGTCATATCGTCACGTGAAGTGTGATGTCATCGAACCAAGGACATAATTTTATGACCATCTTTTGGGCACATCAATGCCGATGCCGTCTTTTGCCGTAATGGGACAAGCTTCTTTTTGAGGGGAGAGTAATGCCGCATTCCGAAGCGGCTGAGATAGCACAGCAGCTAGCATGCCCTGCTCTCACACAGCAGCACTGTGTTCGAATTTCAGCCGTGGAAGCACATTTTATTCTTTCTTTTATTTCTCTGTTGGCATTTGGTACCACTCGGTTAAAGCCGCCGGACGCCGGATTTTCTGCTCCATGAACATATAATGCTTTCTCATTAAAAAGGCACATCCAGTCAGGAATGTGCCTTTTTGTGTGGTAGAGTCGCACAGCTGCCCACCACTTCGAAAATCACAACTGAAGTATGAGGGGGCACTAGTGATCAACAAATGAGGTTCACGCCATTCATAGGTGAAGGATCCATTTGCCGTTGATCGCAATCCTGCACCTCGTTAGCTCTAACCGGGAGGATAGTCAGCTCGGCAGACTCGTCGGGCTGAATCATCCGGGTGTAGTTTAGCGTTGTCCTTATGCTGCTTCAAGCAGGGATGCATGCGAACAGTGCGCAAAGCACATGCCTCTTGCCAACACTTCTAACTACATTGCTGGTCGTGACGTGCGGTCATGTTTGCCCTAAGAAGTTTGTAAGACACTTTGGATGATGTCGTAATATTCCGTTGTAAGTCACACAAAAGTTGCGACAATTCTGTTTCGTTAATACGGATTCCTTCTCGGATTTTGTCATACGCAATTTTTTATCGTAAGTTCGCTTTTTGAATTTGGCCTCTGATGTCTCGACCCTCTCAATAATTCAAACTGTGTATTGTATCGATTATGAAAGCTGCAGTTGATACACACCCATTCGGAGCATTGCTTTATGATCCGCATAGAACCCTATTACCGTTTTCTTCCTGTCCATTGTGATTAAAAATACTTTTTCAAGATAGTAATCAAACACAAAAAAAAAAAATACACAAGAGACAAGAAGTGGGCGTAAAACACTGGCTTGTCTACGATCATAAACCAATTGGCCCAAATTGCTATATTAATTCTTCGAGATGCTTATAAGTCATAGCTTCTCTATGTTCAAATTTGGTAAACTTATAAGCGACAACATCTGCTCGCTTATCTTGGTAGACCTTGTCAAAAGCCAAAATAAAAGACTGCAATGCGGCGGCAAAAACAGTGAGAGATTGATTCTCGCAGACTCGGGGGCAAAATATACTTTTGCACCATGGTGCCCCTGACAATGTTATTAGTGCCACTCATTAAACTATCAAGGTAGTGTGAAAATTAAGTGCCTGGGTGAGCAAAAATGTAGGTATTTTAAATGTGACTTTCCGCATTTAAGGCTGGTTCACACATACAGTGGAGCGCTAACTCAGCCCTGTTAAGGCAACGAGTCAGTGCTACTTCCATGGCTTGTATCATGTGTTCTGAGTTGCCTCCTTTCATACAAAGGACCGATGTCCCGGTTTGTAATACTGATTCAGCACTGAGGTACTGCTGCGCTGTGAACAGGATACCTTGCTCGGACATTGAAGTTTAGATGAACAGATCAATGTGTAACTGTGCATCTTTTTTATTTATAGGTTACCAGTACTCCCGTGGACGCGTAGGCAGTACAAGGTCTCCCGTGGACACGAAGGCAGTGTACCCTAGACTCGAATTTCACATTTTTAATAAACCAGTTATTGCTCCTTCCCACGGTTTTATGCAGGCATTTCCTGAACCCTGCATGAGTATATAGGCAAACATATAAGTGACACTTGCACTCACTTTCCCCTTCCCTCGAAACAGCGGTTACATCCAGACAACATATCATACAACCTATTGTCGTCTTCCCTCTGAGAGCTCTATCTAGAAACCCATGCTAGGAGTATAATTTCTAATACATTTCATTTGAAAGTCTAGTTACACTGCTTTCTCTCTCTGTTAAAAATCAAATGTTTTTTTCTGCCGCGTTGCAATTGAGGTTTTGATGGGCCCTCTCATTAGGTATATTCCGACTCGTCGGAATATACCTAATGAGATGGCACGTCAAAACCTCGGTTACAACGCGGTAGAAAAAAACATTTGATTTTCAACAGAGACTCAAAGCAGTGTATCTAGACTTTCAAATGAAATGTATTAGAAATTCTTATGAGGTGGAACGGCAAAACCTTAATTGAAACGCGGTGGCCAATAGTTTTCGTAAACTCCTTAGGGACTCGTTACAAAAAATCAATTGTTTTTCAACACAGACTCGAAACGGTGTCAATAGACTTTCAAATTATATTCATATGAAATATATTAGAAACTTTATGCGGTAGCATTGTCGAAACTTCAATTGGAACGCGGTGGCCAATAGTTTTCGTAAACTCCTTACGGATTCGTTACAAAACTCATTTGCATTTCTACTGATACTCGAAAAGATACTCCATAAACGTTCAAATGAAATTCATTAAAAATTTTTTGTAAGGGAAGTAGAAGATGCCAATTCTTTCAACGTTAAAATCGTTGCACAGCTCCTTTAAGTGTGAAACGGAGTATAGGGTGGAAGGATGACCTTTACCTACAAGAGTCCGGCATATGCATTGGGTCATGTGTAGCTCCTACTTTTCAGCGTTTCACGAGGCGTTTGTCATCAAAACAAGGGGCGCCAATACGTGTATCTGTGAGCCGTCTGAAGCACTGATAAATAAGAAAATGTTATTTTAAAAGAGAGATAGAGAGAGAGAGAGTGTGTGTGTGGGTTGGCTGGAAGTGGCGTGGTTTATTTAAAGTAATTAACGCAGTGTGTTTCTAATAAACTTTCAGTTCCGAGTGTGCTCCGTGTTGTCGCTACCTCTTTCACTTGGTCCCTGTTCTTCGGCGCTTCAATCCAGTCAAGAACCAACTAGCTCAACGTAACAATTTGTTACTGGACGCAAAAACGGGACTGGCGCTATAGTCCCGTCTTCGTGACCTCGTCCTGTCTGTCCTTCGCGTCTTTCACTAATTTCGGGAGTGCCGTGACCACCGTGTCATGTCACAGAAAGGACCACACAAGGGGAATGTGAGGCGGCAAAACAAAGGAAAAAAAAAAACGTTGGGAGCTCGCAAATAAACCGCGAACGCCCTTAGTTGACTGTCGCATGCACGTTCTGCTGCATAGCCCTCCGAACGAAAGCCCCCGATTTTTTGCGAAAATAGAAATAAAATAGCATCCGCGGTAAGTACAGGGTGTCACAAAAGAAAATTTACACGGTCTTTTTTTACCGCAAAAATAAACTAGGCATCGCCGAACGCTCATTCTCCGCCCAAAGGTAGAGCTAGAGGTCACAACCAGATGCTAAAGTTTCAGCCCGATCCGATAACTTAATCAAAAGTTATAAGTGATTTTCTGAAAATTTCAATGGGAAAATGGAGCCCGTTTTCGGTTTCTGGTGCCATAGAGCCCCATGTGTTCGAAAACTCCGTCGGCTGTCATTTTCCCATTGAAATTTTCAGAAAATCTGTTATAACTTTTGATTAAGTTATCGGATCGGGCTGAAACTTTGGCATCTGGTTGTGACCTCTAGCGCTACCTTTGGGCGGAGAATGAGCGTTCGGCGATGCCTAGTTTATTTTTGCGGTAAAAAAGACCGTGTAAATTTTTTTTTTTTGTGACACCCTGTATATACCTCGCTAAAACACGGCACGTCGACCAGAAGCAACTGCTTGCCCAACGTCCGCCAGGACAACCTAAAGACACCTATAGTCGGCAACAACTTAAGAAAAAAAAAACGCAGGGCGTGGTTTATAATGTTCACGCTTCTTGCTTCGTGATTGGTCCTTTTTGGTGTTCTTGTCGGCCGATGCCGCATTGGGATTGGATGCAGAGCGTTAATGAGATGCACGGGGCTCGACACGCATTGTGATTCTTAAGTTATGTATGCCTCGAAAGTACGTGTCTGCGGAAAAGTTTTTTTTTTTTTTTTTTTGTACGACCAATTTCACGAGACTGCCATACAAGGAAGAATCAAGTCTCCGAACGCGTGTGCGAACTGTCTCCTTAAATGATGTACTCGCATGGCGACGGCGGCTGAACAATGCGCAGCTGGGATTAGGAGTGAAGTGAAGTGAGAGAGGAAGCCAGGCGAGGACGAAATTGCCGGATCGCCGACGCAAACAGGAGACGGAAAACCGAGAGCGGAACGACTGAACAGAAAAGTGAGATGAATGGAGAAGGATGGCAGGGGGGAGTAAAGAACGAAAGGAAGGATAGAAAAAGAGAATCCAAACGGAGACAAAAGCTGCCAAAGCGTTGGAGGCGTGCGGAACGGGAAGGAGACAGGTGACAGCGGAAAGATGGAGATAAAGAACCGATGGGGGAGCAGGTTAAAAAAGAGCGGGAAAAATATAAAAGATGGAGAGAGCGAGAGAAAGAGGCACGTGAGATATATTGCGGGAAAGAAGGAAAGGAGGACCCAGAGATGAAATAAAATAAATAAGCCACCGTGGAACTCCGGTGGCGAAAGGCTGTGCCTTTCTCATCTCTTTTCTTTTTTTCTGGTTGTCACTGGTTTGTTTTCTGTTCGCGCGGGCTTTCAATATCTGTCTTCTCTCTCTTTCTTTTTTTTTTTTCTCTCTCTCTCTCTCTTGCCTCTTCCTGGGTTTCGTAAAAATGCGACCGCGAGCTCTGACTTGTCCGCCGGGCCGCTGTCAAAACATGGTCGGCCTTTCGACACCAGCGGCCCCTCGCGGCGGCTATGATGTCGGAATGTGGGCGACAGCTATAGGGCAATCCGCTGCTGCCTGCCTTTCCCCGTATAAATAGCGTCGCCATCTTCCGCCGCTGCGCTCCCAGAGGCCGCTCGTCGTCCTGTCTTTTTCTCCGCCTCTTCTTGTTTTTGTTTTGTTTTTGTTTCTCTCCTTGTCAGTTCTGTGAAGCCAGGATTGCGTCATGTCGTCTCTTATGGCGCGCATATTCGGCGAAATCTGATACCTCTATTGCTGTCAGTGGTTGTTGCAGCCAACGGCGCCGTACACCCTTACCTCCGTTTTGGATGTTCTCCTGAAATTTAGAAATGTGACCACAAAGCTTTTTTTTTTCTTTTTTTTTTCGCTTCTCCTTCTTGGGAGATCTATGTTTCGTTTCACTTTAAGTCGAAGCGCAGCCGGCGCTACGAGCCGATGGGGTTCAATCAAAGAGCGCCAAACACGTATCGTCACGGCATTCGTTATTTTGTCGTGTGCCTGCTATAATTGTCTCAACCAATCAAGCGCAATGACTGCACCGTGACCCTTGCGCTTTTAGAATGTGTCCGTGTGAGCACATCCGCGGTCAAGAGGAGCTAAAATACCCTATCTGGCCTTGTTCTGCGTCCGCGGACCCCACAAGATCTCTTACGTATTCGTTTGTCAAACATAGTCCAATGTATGAGATATCAACTTCGATTTCCATTCCTAGTTCAGACCACAGCTCTCTCGGAAACTACGCCCAAGAAGCGTAGAGGACCGTTTCAGCTCAGATAGATCGTCCATGATAGTGCGTCTTGCATCGTCCGACTGCACTCTTATGTACGGTGGAACAAAGTATTAGCGGCGAGATGTTTCGGTGGCGCCCTCGTTTGGTTACCTTTCTGACGTCATTATCCTGCGAACAACAAGTTCGATGGTGTTTGTAATGAGCATGGTGAAAGCCTGAAATCATAGCGCTCTCAAAGAAACACTGCACACACCGTCAAAATTGAAGTTCTTCCATTCCTCTTATTTGCGTCGCAAAGAAATCCTTTGCTGACGTCATAGTCATCATTCGTCCAATTGTGCACGCCGACTACAGCGACGCTTTCGATCGCTCACGTTGCCAATAGGAAGTATTCACTGGCGGCCATAGCTGTGTGCGCGACTGCTGAGCGCGTGCTGATGGCTAGCTTCCAGGGTTCTTTTGCAACGTGCATTCCACACCGTGAAAATGGCCGGTCTTAGCAGCCTATTAAAGGCCTGTTCACACTTGCAGCGGAGCGCTACAAGCATAGCGCTGACCTCGCGCTAAGCGCGTGCTGACGGAAGCATTCACCAGATTTGTATCGCACCGTACAAACTGTTGCTCATGGCAGACAATAAGTAGCTGACGGCACGTGAGAAGCGCTACATCAGCGCTTCGCTGCATGTGAGAACCGGCCTTTATGGGGGCTCGGTCTGAGCATGCGCTTTCGACAGCACCCACAAATATGGCGCCCAGTGAATACTCCTTATAGCCTTGCCTGCGCGATAAGTAAGATAGCTGAGAGCTCGAGGTGCAGCTATAGTAGGCATTTTTAGATAAGGGTGTCCCAACGTTAGGGGGCCCCTAAGAAATAGGGGCTCACCATTGCGCGTGCGCCGAATCCAAACCATGTCTCGGGTTAGCGTTCGCCTCTAATGCGGAATTCGAGAGGCCCCCAAGGCAAACAAACATGGAGGCGTCCTGCATCTCTCACTTTAGAAAAGAACCATAATGGTCGCTGCACTATAAGGCACGTTCATTGGCGATGAATGATGCAGCAGACTTTCGCTTCGTCTTACCTCACTTAAATCACGAATCATTAGCGACAGTCTCCCCCCCCCCCCCCCCCCCCTTTTTCTAGATCGTTTTCGGACTCTGGCCGTACTAAGGCCTGAAGGGACGCGGTAACTGTTTAAGTGACTGCGCCTCGTGAAGGAAAACAACGACAAACATAAATATATATGGTTGAATCGTATATATATGAACTCGACTTCAACCTTCCGCACAATTAATGATTTGGAAAAAGAGACAGAAGAAAACGTGACGATTGGGTTTTATTTTACCCAATATTTGTGGATATTTATACAGCGTGTAGTTGGTCAGTCATTTCAAAGTTGCGACGAGACACTAACTGTAGATGAGCAATTTAGCCAGTGCAGTAATATCGCTAGCCTGGGGTCTTTAATGTGCATAACGCAGTAGTGATCCACAACCGCATGCCGGTACGTTGCTCATATCCAGATCGAAGCGGGCAGGGGTGGGGATTGAGTCCAGGATCCCTGGGTTCTGCAGTGCGAGCTTTCGCTCCACGTGCTCCGAGCTGGTGTGCGCTAGCTCACTCGGCCACCGATCCCCCTCCCAATATTTTTGACACAAGCAACACACTGTGTTTGTTAAACGCATGTATATTACTTTTTTACAGCGGAGCTGTTAAGCGCTAGGTTCCCCAGGATCGTGTCCGGTATGTCGACACAAACCTACCTGGACAGCTACCGCCATCTATAAGCGACGGCGGCAAGCACACAACCAGTATGGTTTCCGCCGTCGCTCGTAGATGACGCCAACCTTTCCAGCTATAATAGAAGAATGGATAGTTGGGCGCGTTGGTGGGAATTCATCGTAGGAAACAGCGCGAAAACCAGACGACGACGAAGAAGAAGCACACAGTGTATCGAGTACAGCTGCGCTGGTCTTCCCTCTTCACGAGAGTGGAAAGGCTGAACTTTTTTTTAAATATTTTTCACTTTATTTATTTGGCGTGTAAGCCTTATTGGTGCTGCCAGCGTGAAACGACAGCATGTCAGGCATTAAAAACCCGATTCTACAAGCCGGCAGAGCGAATAACGCTGCGCTATAGTTCGTTTCACCTTATGTGCGAGCGAAGCCGACGCTACAAGCACGTGCATGCTGCTTGTAACAGCGCCTGTAGTGCACGAGCGCACGTGCGAAGCCGGAACGCTCAGAGCGTTGGGCTCGCGCTTCTAGCTTTGACTTCGCTCGCACATAACGTGAAACGAAGTATAGTGACCCTTATTTCTTAGGGGCCCCCTAATGTTCGGGCCCCTTATTCTCAAACTCCCTAGTGACTCAGGATTGTGTAGTTGTAGCAGCGTCTTTTTACAATCGATTTCTCTCGACCCCGTATTGAACTTTGGCGTGCATTTGGAACTGAACACGGATGGATGTGTTTAGTTCAAGCTCAACACAGACGGCACATCTGTTGTCCTTTTGTGGCGTAATATAACAGAACCTGCGTCTCATCGAGAACTTTGTGTCACAGCAGATCATTCGTGCACATTTACCAAGTCTGAAGTAAATTGTGCAGGAATCGGGAACGAAGCACTCGCACTCCTCAAGGTCACGTGAGTTTTTCGTTTGTAAATCGAGGGCCACGAGTTCAAAGTCTTCACGGACCAACAAGGTTTAAAACATTTTATCAGCACTTCAAAACCTAAATGAGAGCTAAAAACCTGGAGCATGACTTTGCCAACTCTAAGATGCTTCTGTAATGTCTGATCTGACTGTGGTCAATGAATCTCGAGATCTCAGCAATGCAGAACAGATCAATGTACCGTTGCGGAACTCCATGAAGGAATCCATCTATGAAAGGCTATTTGCGTTCCGATGCGCAGTAACGTACGCTTCGAGACCGTTTTCTCTCCGGGAATCGTTCTATCGACGTTGTTCTGACTGGCATAATGTAGTTCAGTGCGAATGATTTCACTTTCTTGCTTCATTTTATCCACGGATCGTGCAACGCAAGCCGTTAATTACAAATACAGAAATGCAACGGTACGTTCTATATTAGACCTCCAACGGGAATGTTTTAAAGGAGTACGAGAAGGAACAAGGAACGAGCTTCTGTTCCTGTTGTATGGGACAATGTACAGCCCTGAACGGTACACGGCTTAATTGTTTTCGTAACCAGGTAAAAAAAAAGCTGGAAAATGCTTAATCTTGGTCGCAGGGGTGAGCGGAGGGATTGGTGGCCGTATGTTAACACTCGGCAGCTCAGATCATGCGGAGTGGTAGCTCGCGCTGTAGAGCCCAGGAAGTACTGGATTCAATCCTCGCCCCTGCCCGTTTCGATCCGCGGATGAGCATCGTACCGGCGTACGTTCGTGTAGCGCTAGAGAACAAAAAGAGATATTCGAGGCTTTCAAAATCAGGGTGAAGGGCGATGAAGTCGCCCTTCACCCTGATCAATAAATAATTTCAATAATTATTTATTGATCAGTCAATAATTTAATCGGATAAGGAATTTGAATTCATCCCACGAGAAGTTTGATTCTGAGCTAATGGTGCGCTTGAGAGCGTATATATGCTTGTCTTTTCCAAATACAAATTTAGTTGACAGTAGCGCATCGTTTCGTTCAATTTTCCCCGTTGTCCTTGTTTTTTGGCGCTTTGCGAATCTAAGATGTGCCAACTTGCACAATTACAAATTCGTGTGCACATTATCGAAAGCGATTACTTTCGCTCATGTTTATGTTCTTTTCCGGTAAGGTACAGATAACCGCGTGGAACAAATCGTGCCTTCTTATGACGCACACGGTGATGAGCTCCTTGCCCGCGATAGAACATACGGCGACGGTTTTGTTTACACAAGGGAAGGGCTCGCAAACGAGCGTTCATGCGTGAAGAGGTACCCCCCCCCCCGTGTCAGGCAGTCAGGGCCGTGAGCGCGTGGGTTAAAATGATCGGCCCCGCTAAAAGTCACCTCCTCGACCAACAACGCTTGACTTCCGTCCAGCTATTCCTGGTCTCTGCCAAGGATATCCACTGCTGCGAGCGGAAAAAAAAAAAAAGAAAGAGAAAGGGAAGAGGACGAGAAACAAAAATAAAAAGAGCAGCTTTCGAGCCACATTATGAGAAAGTTCCGAAGACCATGTGGCGCAGGATGTCAGAAAAAGTATTCGTGCGTGCTCCAACGAAGCACAGGTGTTGAGCCGGACAATATATTCACGTGAAGCAACAAATTGCAAACTCGAAGCGAAAAAAAAAAGGAAACCTAGTTGTATTTTTATGCGGGAAGCGTCAAGGTATTATGAGAGCAGAACGTAACATCTTCTGTTTCGTTTATTTTACACTGGCATCAGCTACAGGGAACGCTAACTATAGACTACTTCCAAATATCCCTACAGGAAACACTGCGCGCGTTGCATTATGGGACTTCTTTGGTCACGGAGAGAAGTGGCATAGTTACGATTTCGATTGCCCTGTTGACGATGTAGTGAATTTCGGCACGGCATGAAAATAAAGTCAGCGCCCGCTTGTACTGCACCTATTCCTCTTCAAGAGAGCCCCCGTTGAAACATCTTCCTGAGAGTCCCTGTTGAGAGACAAGTAGCCCTCAACGGGTGACTTGTCTCTCAGCTGTAGATGAGCAATTCAGCCAGTGCAGTACAACTGTTAGCCCGGGGCCTTTAATGTGAACAACGCAGTAATGACACACGACCGCATGCAGGTACGATGTTCATCCAAATCAAAACGGGCAGGGGTGAGGATTGAGCCCTGGGGTGCTATGTTGCGCTTTTTGGACTCACACGAGACTTGGAAGAAGGAAGTGACGTCAACGACTAGAGCGAACGCAGATTGGATGTTGACAGAAGAAAACAAAATCAACATCCAATCTGCATTTGCTGTGTTGTTGACGTCACTTCCTTCTCGATAGTCTCCTGGGAGTCCAAAAAGCGAAACATAGCCCCCCAGGACCCCTGGGTTCTGCAGCGCGACCTTTCACTCCACGTGCTCTGAGCTGGTGTGCGCTTGCCCACTTGATCACCAATCCCCCTATGATTAGTTCTAAAGGCCCCTACGCACATTAGCGTTTGAGAGAGTTCGACTGCTCTGCAGCTGCGAGAAACCAGGACATCTCTACTTCTTGTGTCGCATGCCAAGCCATTCTTTGAGGTGGATTCCAGGCTGCATGCGAAGCACAGATGTGTCGGTGACTGGCTTTCGTTTCTCCAGGCAACGCACTCAAACGCTCTCAAACGCAACTGAGCGTAGGGACCTTTAAGCCCGATTCACATGGTGCGAGTTTGCTTGCGAATTCGCTGTTGCGAATTCGCAATGCAAATTGCCGCGCTTTTTTTCTTCTTTTTTTTTCTTTACACACGAGCGACGTAATCAGATTATGTGAATCACGGTTAAGTAGTATCTACGCGGAGTACATAAATCGTCGCATCACCCCCTTAATCAAGCAGCTGTCATCCGATGTCATAGCAATTGCATTTAAGGCCTTCAAATTCATTCTGAAGTTCCTGCTGAAGACAGGCCTGGTGTACCGTGTGTGAAGGGACATCCCAAACAAGAAGCCCAATCAATTGTATCCGTTTGAAGACTGTCGCACGCATGTTTCCACCCTATCAATAATTCGAACACCCCGCTAAATTTCCACCTTGTCTCTTTTAACCATTCCCAGTTTCCCCCTCACCTACTGTGTAGGGACTTGCCCAGTAAGGCCCAAACTCCTCCCGGCTATCCCCGTTTTTTTGTTCTTTTTTTTTTCGTGGACGACACTAAACAAAGAAACAAACGAACAAACAAACGTTTGTTACCTTCATCTAGTTTCAATGGGAATTAATTGTATTTAAAATATTCCAGAATAGTCAATATACGATTTTATATAATATCTTACACACTGTGTGCTGCCAGCATACAGGCAGACGGATGAGAGCTCTCTAGAGTGTTTTGTTTGCATAAGCACTCGCGCAGAAATAACCTGTTTGAAGCCCCGCACTACATTTGGGCTGCGCAGAATTCTTGGTGGAGTGGACTGGCAGACGGCACTGATTGCTGAAAACTGTAGTCGTCTATTGTCCTCGTTTCGAGGCCCAATATAGACCGACACGAAGTTTACAAACAAGCCCGCGTTTGCCCACACTTGGTGTGGGCACTGCGCGTGCGCAGAAACCGAACTCACGTGAAGCGAAGCGTCTGCGCATGCGCCGTGCCGTCAACAGCGCCCCCGCAGCTGCGTGACGTCAGGGCCGCGTCTTGGTCTATAATTGACACGGGTTTTTATCTGTCCAAGGCTCCTCTTAGGACGTAGGGTGATTCTTGTACGAGCCTTTGGTGAGTGATGACCAGTTCATTCAGAACACTGGGGAAATATTGTGCAGGCTGTGGACGCCATCTCTGGACTCTGAAAAGTTTTGACGTTACGCAAACTATATTCCGTTTAACATGGTGATAAGCATCGCACACGAGGCAAAGGCGCATTTGAAGAAAACAAACAGGACAAGCGCTGACTCGCAACTCAAAATATAGAACACAGAAGGAAGGAAAATATAAGATAAATTTCAAAGGATACAAAGTACAGAGTTACCCGCCATATCGATTGAAAGCAGCGAGCGCGCGCGGAACCACATGTGCAAGCTTGAGGTCGTAGACACGCACGCCAACAAAAAACAACAACAAAAAAATCGCGTAAACACCAACGAGTACACTCAAATGCGCGAATGAAGACACTCTAAGGCAGGCAAAAAAAAAAAAAATAAACGCGGTCACACGCACGTGTGTATTCATGCGTGCACATGAACAAACGCCTCCGCAGCAATAGCCGCACACAGACCGCCATAAACACGAACATGCGCGACAAAAGCACGCAGAGGCGAAAGCACATGCTACGAGGCACGGGTGCAACAACCGCGGGCCATCTCCGATGATCCAGCTGCGCTAGAAAAGGAGGAGGTGCAAAGAGTCAAGTTACACACGAAATAATAAACACAAAGGAGAGGGTACAGAACACGACATCTTCCAACTAGCAACGAACAAGAATGAGGCAGAGCCGCCCCCCAAAGGTGTCAACAAATCTGTGAAGAGGGGGGCACAAGAGCAGATTTGGGTGGGAGATCATCGAGTTTCTTTGTTATGGGTGCGGTTTGCAACAATATTTCTCTGCGCCATCGCTCTCACCGACCAAGAGACAGAAGTTGAATTCCTTAAACCTGAACTTTCCAGACTGCTTCAAACACCAAAGTGATATAGTCTTTTTAAGCACTTAATCTCATTTTACAAACACGAAAATCTGTTGCTTTTTTTTACCTATTTCTTCGTATGACATTTCCCTGCCCTTCAACATTTTTTTTTTTATTTCTTTCCTTCCAAGATTTGTGGGCGCCATTGCGGGTGGGTTCTGTTTCATTCTTGTCCGTGGCTAGTTGAAATTTGTCGTGGTTTGTGCCCCATTCTATATATATATATATATTTTTTTTTCTTTCGGGTGTAAATTGAACCTTACCAACATGCTCAAGTTTTAAAAATTGTGCAAAGAGAAAGAGAAAGAGAGAGAGAGAGAAGGAAATGAGGGAGGGTGGTAACACTGCCTGCACCGCAGACATGGACGCCGAGATGGTGGCGGAATTTGCTGAGGAGGCCAAAAAGAGGTCCATAGCGAGCGAGACGGTGGCTGCGTTTCCCTCCCCTCTGTCACACCCTCTCCCTTCCTGTTCCCTCCTTTTTTTTTTCTTTTTGTTCCCCCAAGCTTCTGTCACGGCACTCGCGCATTTTTGCAATTAGTAACTTGATCCTCGGTCGTGATGCAGCTGGCAAAGCTGAGAGAGAAAGAGACAGGAAGAGAGATAGAGAAAGCATTCCGCGCGGATCTTCGGTCAGAATTTAGGAAAGTCTCATCTTTCTTCTTTGTTTGTTGTCAGCGACGTTTCGAACGTTGCTCCTTCATCACTCATAAAACGTGTGCTTCTAATTGAACTGTGTTCTTCGGTGTCTCGTTTTCCTGCTACGTGCGGAGAGTTGGTGCAGCCGGGTCTGTCTATTAGTGTCTCTTTCCGCGCGCATGTAGATAAAGCGCGGAAACTTTCTTCACTGGGACTACAACATAAAATGACTTTTACCGACGCTTGCGCGACCTGAAGCGCCGCTAGGGTCAACTTTTCAGGATTGGAAAAACCCTCACTATAACACCTTCAGTGGGATTAATTCTGCCTTCATCGACAGAAGTAGGAGAAATGCCAAACCACGGCCGCTCGATCCCGCGGTTCCCGCTCTGCAGAAAACAGGTGTAGGAAAAAATAACCCGAAATAAATAACCCCCTCAAAAAAAAGGATTTCGCAAAAAAATATTTTGGAAAGGATGGCACCAAGTGGCAAGTAGGAAAACATTGTCCCAAGGGGATAGGAAAAAATATTCCCCGTTGTACACATTTTTAAATGGGAGATACTAATCCCGCAAACGCGCAGTAATCGCATTCTGGTTTATAGTGCTCTTTTCTTTTTTATTTAAAAATTAATTAGGGAGATGCACTTCCACACGCTGGCGTGAACGTTCCCAGTGCGTGCAGAAACGGTAAAATCGAATGGTATGGCCGACAGCACTCAAAAAGTCCTCAAGTCCTGTCGTGCGTATCACCGGCATATACTCCTCAGAAAGCTTCTTGAGACGACGTTGCATTTCGACGAGTATCGACTTACTCCTCTTGGGAGGAGCCCTGGACCATCTTTAAGATTACTTTCGATTTCTCGGAACGTAAGACGTCGATGTCCTTCGAAAATTTTGGTTGACTCATGGCTGTGACCGGCAATGTTTCCAAGTCCTCTATGCCATACTCTCCGCCAAAATGACAAAGTAAGTTTTATTTAAGAAAAAAAAAATATATAGTGTTCGTTTAACCTATACAGATTTGTTTTAAAAAAAGCCTTGAAAGTTACATTTATGTGGATTGTGAATGTTAGTTATACGGCCGGAGGGACATTATGGGGGTGGCTAATCTTTGCAAAGAGTCGGCTAAAAATTTGTTAATTCACTTTTTAATTATTGGAAATAGATACATGCTTCCAATTAAAAACTTACTGATAATCATCGAAAACCAGTAAACCGACTCTTTTTAGAACGATTGGAAGTTCGTGGGAAACTCGGGGGCGCGCCAGAGTTACCACTTTTGAAGCAGGCGCAACGCTAGCAGTGGCGGAACGCGATGATAATCGTATCATCCGCGTTCCGCCACTGCTAGCTTTGCGCCTTCTTCACGAACGGTAACTTTGGAGCGCCCCCAAGTTTCCCACTAGTTTCGAGTTGTTCTAAAAAAAGTTGATTTAGTGGTTTTCGATGACGCTTAGTAAATTTCTAATTGGAACCTTATGTCTGTTTTCACTAATTAAAAAGTTAATTCACGAATTTGAATTAATTAGCCGACTTATTGCAAAGATTATCCACCCACATAACGTCCCCCTGCGCCGTATAACTCACCTGCACATACCGCTTAAGTGTAACTTTCACGGCATATTTTAAACAAATCTGAAAAGCTTACAAAAAATCACATATTAGAGCATTTTTTGTATATATATTAGAGCATCTGATTTTTGCGTTTTGCGAAATTCACATGGTTTATCTTTTCTACTTCAACATTGATTCCACTTGAAATATTTTTATTAGCTCTTGTGATCTTGTGATCTTTTTTTCTTTTTTTTTTTCTAATTAATTGCAACTTTGGACCACTTTTCCCTGGCCTTTTTCTTTTTTCCGGTATCATTTTTTTCCAGGGACACTTCTTTTTTTTTTTTTTCGGAACCTACTGGGAATGATTTGCTGAGTAGCTCTTTTTTTAGAGGGAATCAGAAGTGCTCAAAGTGGCCGCAGTGGTGGTATTGAACCTGGCGGCGTCAATATTCACGCTTCGCGTTTCATACAACTTAGGACAACCGGTGTTGTGAGAAAAGCGCGAAACACGTCCCACGAGCGATTACAGCGCCACCATTCGCTTCCAAGGCCGCTCACTTCGGTGATAAATGTACAAATAAATCTGTAATGTTAGAATTGTTCATATATATATTCTCGATTATTTTGTTTAATATTACATTGCAATTTATATATGACGAAAATTCATATTCAGAGACGTTTGACATTCTTATTTTGGCTGTTATGCTGCTCTGCTGCTGAACTGCACGGGGGGATGGGGCCTAGTAAGGCGACATAAGTCGCGTTTTGCCCCATTCTCCTAAACGTTTGCCTAAATAAAACGTTTTCTTTTTTAATTTTGATTTGATGAAATTTACGCTTGGCGTTTCTTTAAAGGGGTCATGAAACGCTTTTCCAACTTTTTCCTGTTTAGCTTTCTTCTTCAACTCATAAATCGCGCATTCCACCAAACAGTTCAAGAAGACTAAAAGAGGGGAGACCCCTCTTGCTCGGAATCTGGTTTGTGTACCCGGACAGAGCCATTGTCCCCCTAAAAGATTAGTCCGTCGCTTAAAATTCAGACAAGAGTTGCTTTCCCCAACCCGTTCACCCCGAAGGTGACAGTACTGTGGAAGCTACGTGCTCGCTGGGCCAGCCACACTTTTGCCACGTGATCACGCTCCTTCGCGCATACCCACGCGCAGAGAATGAGGTCAGGTGATGGAAGGGAGGCGGCTGATTGGTCCGGCAAGCGCGTAGGTTCCACCACAATGTCAGCTTAGGGGTGAAGGGAATAAGTGAGGTCCGGTTTCGTGTGACGTGCGTTTGGACCCGATGACGCGCTTTTGGGACCGCGGATGTATCACAGTGAAAAGGCAGAGAGCTTACGAAGGGGAGGAGGCACGAAATAGTCCGCTGTGTTTTCAAATTTTCGCACTCAAAGTCAGGCCTTTGACGTTCTACCTTTTTTTTCTTTTGGCCCACTGAACGATGTGCTATTAGTAAAAACCCAATCCAAAATGATTTATCCCAACCCAAAATTTGTTTCATGGGCCCTTTAAGTACCGCCAATCACTGTTCGGCGAACGCTCAAGGCACGTACCACGAGGGAGTGCCACGCCGCCATTTGCTTCAAAGGGACCGCAAGATATATCCTTGTGTACTGGCGCATTTGGCACCAACGTTGTTCGACACTATCGTGCAAGACAAAGGCAAACACATCGGGGCGTTTTACTCGTGACTGGTGTAACTGAGCCCAGAGCCGTAAATGTAGAGTTTGGTCATTCGTTGTGAAGTATTGGAGACAAATGAGGAGGCGCCATTGGCCGATAGCGGGCTGTGCATGTTCCAGGGCGTCTTCATAAATTCGATTGTGGCCAACCAGAAGCCGGAAATAATACCCTGGCAGGGGTCACAAGAAACAAACTTACTAAGTGCGTTGGAGTAACTCTCGGTGACTGAAAATAAGGTGCTCGTGATGTTTCTATCACGGTCATCCAAAATCCTGGTGGAAGAGTGCGACTAGCGTAACGATTGGCATAATCCGTACGCCGAAAGCCGAGGGCCGGGAATTGGCCGTTCGAGCGGTCACACTCTGTGCGAGCAGAACAGAGTTGAGCGGCGCATTCGTTTCTCACATCTTTCTGCATGATCATGATCGAAACATCACGTGCACCCTATTTTCAACCATGAAGGTTACCACACTTCACTCTTACGCGCATATTAATGCCATATACCAACATATACCTTTGATTAAAACAGTTCCTCGCTACTACCACTAAGGGATACTTTTAGGCTTCTGGTTTGCCAAGAGAGTATGTTAAGCCCACTTCCTGCGTCTGGTGCACTCCTTGGCTCCGCCCGCGCCTCCCATTGACCAAGCTCCCTATATACACGGCTCTGAATGGATCCTGGGAAACTAGCGCCAAGCACCTACATATGGTCGCCATCAGTAGCATAGCCAGGGGGGTGGGGCTTCGGCACCCCCACGAAATCCAGCCGACCCTATAACATACACATGCATTTTGACCGCCCGCTCCCCCCCCCCCCCCCCGCACCCCAAGTCATGGGCATCTTGGTCACCTCAGCCCCCCCCCCCCCCCCCGAAAAAACTTTCCGGCTTCGCCACTAGTCGCCATTTTGGTTCATTTTCTCCGTGACCTCTCCATTCTTGGTGAGCTGATCTAACTTCTCTGGTGACAGATAGTTTAATAGATACCTTTCTTGAATCCCGAGATTGCGTTATCCACGCGCTAGCAAAACAAGGACATCTTTGCACCGCCACCACATGTGGCACCGGTGCTTGGCGGCATTAAAAAATAATTTCCGTCTTTAAATACGGAAGAAGAGCAATACCATTCTAAGAGATTTGTAGAGATACGCATGATTGATAAATGGATTGCATGCGCAGCGCCAAAGACGCTTATATTGGCGAGGAATGATTTCAGTGCGATTATGCTTCATTTTGATCTTAGTGGACTGATCCAGAACGAACCTTTAAAAGCTTCGAAGATTTGATACACCGTAATAACGATTGCCATCGCGATCTGGACCGACCTGTCAATCATCTTGCGAGATTTTATCGTCTGTATGTTAGTATCTGTTTGTGTTTGGCGGATGATGATGATGATGATTACGGGTTTAATGGCGCAAAAGCTACTGAGGTCATATTGCGCCAAGTGAGACTAATCTTGAATATTCAAGAATAGCTATGTAATGAGAGTCTTAAGTTATAACTGCTGTAAATATTCAAATTTTCCTAAGATAATCTAAAGCGCGATTGAACGAGACTAAAGGCTTATCATTGAGCAGGAACATGGGACTAAATTGACTATGTTCTTTAAAAACCTCTGGAAAGCACGAGCGATGTAATCGTGATAAATGCTACCATGCCACAAGATTTGCGAGATAATGAAAAGTTCCCCACAACGGTCACACAGATTTGCGTCCTCGCCTCAAAGAAGGTGTTGGTGCGTCAAGCGAATGACCAATCCTCAGGCTGCAAAGCACTTTAGCACGACCGTCTTTATGAATTGAGCTCTTTCAAGTTCCCAAGATGGGTTTGTCCACAAAAATGTTTTTTTTTTTGGCATACCATTCCAGCTGCCAAGAGTTAAAAATTGATTTCTTAAAGAGTGGCTGAAATCCTGGTAAAACACACCAAAGAAATATTTTTTTAATTCTTCTCTTTTTCATTTTCTCTCATGCACCCCCCCCCCCCCCTCCCCCTCGGTACCCAGCAAAATTTGATAGTTTGTTGGAGCTGGAGAGCTCGATCTAGTTTTAATCGTACAAGCTGTCATTGGAGATTATTTGTAGGTGTTAAGCGGGTTTCACATGCAGCGAGTTTGGCCCTAGAACGGCGCGATTTCTGCCGTCGCGGCTAGAGTGCCTTCATGTTCGCTTTGCCTAGAGTGGGGCCATCCTTTGTAATACCACTTGCCGACAAACCAATGTTGTGAGACTGGTTAGCCCCCTGTTTTCGTCAGCCATTTTGTAACCGGGGCTAGTCCCCGTTAGGGCTATCTTCTTGGTCAGCAAAATGCGATCCTCGCTTGTGCGAGCTTTATAGGCGCGATGCCAGCGTGCCGTTTTGTCGCGGAAGTTCCAGATATGGTGCGAAGTTGTACCGATTCCCAACGAAGTCAAAACGGAGGACGGCGTGGATGTCTCAGATCGGGAGTAGGAGGCCTCTCTGGGAGCTGACGCGTAACTCGCAAGTCTGCAATGTAAGTACAAAAATTGTCGGTCCCGAGTGCGCGCAGTGTCGCGAGGTGATGAAACTATACTTTGTTTCAGCTTAGCATGGACTATACTGTTGGCCGGACGTGCTAAAATCGCGAGCGAATTGCTCTGGACGGCGTCTCGGCGGCTGCGCGAGCGCTCGTGCGGCGCGAGCGCCAGTCAGGGCAGTCAAGGGTGGCGTCTCGCGCTGGCACAGCCTTGGCGGTTAGTCCATGCTAAGGTGAGACGAAGTATTAGCGGCGAGATGTTTTGGTGGCGCCCTCCTGTGGTTCCCCCTTGTGACGTCATTACCTTGCAAACAACAAGTTCGATGGTGTTTTTTATTAGCATGGTGGAAGCTTGAAATCATTGCGCTCTCAAAGGAACACTGCCAACACCGTCAAAATTAAAGTTCTTTCATTCCTCTTATTTCCGTCGATGATAAATTCCCTTTCCGACTTCATAGTCAGCGTTCGGCCAATCGTGGAAGGCCGACCACAGCGACGCTTTCGGTCGCGCACGGGGCTAATAGGGATTCTTAATGTCCCTAGATCCACGGCCGCTTGATAAGGGACTCCCCTTGGGAGCGGCCTGCCGTATGTCTCGCGCCGCCGGTGAGAGCGATAGTTCTACTTTACCCCGCAGCGCCAGCCGTGGCGCTCGTTATCGGCGAGAGATAGAGTGCCTTCATACACACGCGCGCTTTTGCTTGAGTGGTGACATCTCAGCCATTTTCACGCCCAATGGTTTTTTTATGCATTTTGAAATGCGGGCAATACGGTGTTACTCAGCTCGAGCGCGCAGCTTTGGCTAATGCAGAGGCGCCATTTTAACGCCCAAGTCACGCACCGAGTGCGCGAGAGCGTCACGCGCTGGCACATTCAGTGAAACAATGGATGTCTTCACCCTGACACAGACAGACATGTAGGCACCCTAGCGAGAGAGGCGCAGTCCGCCCGGCGCGGCCCGGTGTGGTTAGGGTGCCTACATGTTTCCGCTCCGCTTCCGGAGCGGCGGAAACATGTAGGCACCCTAGGTGTGGCTATTTAGATTGTTTTTCGTGAAGCGGCAAGTCTCATTTGAAACGAGTGCCAGATTGCATGAATGATGTGACAAATCTGTGTCGAATAGAAGCACATACTTCTTTCTGCGAGGAGCTCACTCAGCTGCAGGCTGCGCGTTAGAGCCGCATTCAGCTGGCAGTATGAGCGAATTGTCCTTTTCTTGTTCCCGTCCCCGTTTCTATTATCCACTGTAATGAGTTATAGTTGGATATAGCTAGGCCGTATGATTTCCGATTTTAACCGATGCTCGAGCACGCTTGAGCTGTGCCTTTTATTTATCTTTGAGGGACAATAAGAAAGGAATTCCTCGTGCATAACTTCTGCAATATAAACTTCATTGTTCACGAACAGATCAAGGGAGTCATATAGTTCGCAAGCGGAATACCTTTCGGGAAAGAGGCTTCCGCGAAAGTCTCAATATATTCTCTAGAGAGCTGTTTAGGTCACCAGCCGAGTTACCCAGAAGAGGTCTGAGGAGCTTCCCGAGAAAAAGCTCGCAGAGTTCTTAGCTGTGGTACCGGTCTCTGCAGTTAGTACACCACATCAGCGGGCAGTCCATAAGGTGTGGAAGCTCAGCGCTCAAGAGAACCTTGCCAATCCGCCCAGAACGACGAATCTCTGCCAACTGTAGAGCCCTCTCGACAAAGGTGCAGACGAGCTTGCACGGCCAGACAGCTTCAGGTCGTGGATAGCTGAGTCCTCTTTGGTCAAGGCTAAACACGAACTGATTTTCTCCATCACGAGATTCATTTCCCTTAAGTTACAGCTTGCATTCAGGACACGTCACCTGCAAAGTTGAGCGGGTTCTACACATTAGCCTTCCTTGCTTAAATTTGTCTTGAAATTCGTTGCAGGTTTGTCGCAGTTTTTTAATTCGCTCGTTCAGTCGTTTGGCTTGCATTTGAAGACGGTGCGCGTTTTTCTTGGCATCTTCCATGAAGCCTATAGCTGTCAAATTGAATGACGTCTGACATTCTTCCACTTCAAACTCTTTTTGCAGGCAAGGTTCAATAGCCACGCACTCATCAACAGCTCGTCTTCTTTCTGCAGGGGACTGCATTTTGCGTTGTCGGCTTCTACCGCTCGCATGCGACGTGGGCACGTTATGTGGCACACGAACAAGCGTTCTGCGTTTCTTTGAACCTGCTGGTTGCATGTACAACGAATACAATGTGAATTGAGTCGGCACCGCTGTCGGTCGCAGTACCTTCCGCTTCATCCCTACCTTGTAGTCCTCCGCCTTAAATGCCTATATGTACAACCTCGGCTTTCTGCAGGGAAGATAATCCACATAGCGCTCCCCTCTCCTAAGCTGCGAGGGGGAGCCAGGTTGGGGCAAGGTAAAATGTGAAGAGGATATAGGAAAGGAGGTGACGGGCAAAAGTGGAAAGCGCGAAGTGTACGTCGGCCTTTAAAATGAAGGGAGCGCACGACGCTCCTGGAGCTTGGTTGCCACTGGCTGCCCTTCTCGCTGCCTTCTCGCGAAATGTTCTTCAACCAGGCATCCCAAAATTTCTCTCTAGACGGAAGCTCGTGATAGCAGAGTTCCGGATCTCTCGCAGCATTTGACTTACAACGCGGCACGCAACAGTTTTTAGGCATCGCGTGCTCCGTAACCCATCTGCACACTTTAAAACTGTGCAGAGACAGACAAAAGGCGGCTGTCTACGTCTCTTCTTTCTCATCCATCAGTGGTTATCGCCATGAAACTATAGAAACGAGCAAAAAAACGATCGAAAACACAGACCACGCATGCGAGCACAGGGTAAAACTGCGATATTTTCTCCGCGCAAAGTGGTGCAAAGGTGGGGGACAAGCGATTTTTGCGGCCTTTTGCAACCGCGACAGCGCCTCGGTATCGGCGAAGCCAATGACGGGCAGATATTTTCTCTGGGTCGCGAAGCAAGAGCGCGTTGGGCGCAATTTCTATACTCTTTTTCACCTTATGATGTACCGCAGGAAAGGCTACAAGCGCGAGCTCCTTGAGACCGACACGCTGTTTACAAACAAACCCGCGTTTGCCCACACAAGCTGTGGGCACTGCGCGTGCGCAGAAACCAAATTCGCGTGAAGTGACGCGTCTGCGCATGCGCAGTGCCGTCGACAGCGCCACCGCAGCTGCGTGACGTCAGGGCCGCGTGTTGGTCTATAAGGCACATCTCGGCGGCACAAGCTCTCGTGCGTTAAGAGTTGCTCCCAACGCTATGAGCTCGCGCTTCTAGCCTTGTCTGCGGTACAACATAAGGTGAAACGCTCACGAGACCACTCGCCGATGTGCAGCGCCTCCACGGCAGATGGGAGAAGTTCTCCTCTCACGCGCGCTCTTTTGTTTTCGGAAAAAATCGGCAGGCCGCACCAACAGGGGGGATCGAGAGGCCGTGCTAGATCAAACAACGCGGCTTCAGGTCTTGGCCGTCGAGGCAGTGACTAGACTCGAAGACCACTTTCTGCGGGTGAGACGCCCTTGCGCTCGCGTTCAGAAGCGCTACTTTGCGAAAGCGATGGACCCGCAATCTTCGCCGTCCTTTAACTGCCCCAAAAAAACCGTCCACGTTTTCTGTACATCGCTCCTGAACGATTCAGGAGCGATCTACAGAAAATGTGGCACCTAGCATACATGTACCGTTAATAACAGTGGACCGGCTTCATGAGAACAAGTATCCACTGCCTTGTCTCGCAGAGAAATATATAATAAAAATACGCAGCTCACGTGACGCCATATCATAAAAGTACTCTGTCAAAAAAGTGCAACCACTTGTCTGTTTTACTTAGTTCTATACGAATACGGAATTCGTCTGAAACGTCGAATTGCTATTTAATCCAGCATGTTGTAGATCAAACCCATCCATATAGGGCCTATGCAGACGTAGGAACTCTTTCATGCTGTGCTGTGTTTAAAATCCTGACATACCTTTTCAGGAGCACTTCGAAAAATCCTGTTTTGAGGACAGGCGAGCAGATGGGTGGCAGCGTCTGAAACTGACTGCCGTGCCAACATTGTTCTCCTCCCAAGGTGAGTAAAGTGACCATCTCAACTCATTTAAACAAGCAACACCTGTGTGCGGAAAGACAACGGATATATGTCCTCTCGCCATGCGCCGCAGTTTGCAAGTTTTCAGAATACCCCAAACGCCCCTGTTCTGGTGTCAAATGAAGTTAACCAAATTGGTGTTATGTAGTGTCCCTTGTTACATATACAAAATAAAACAATGACAAACGAAAAGATGATAGCTCTTTCTACAATTTTATTTTTATCTGAGCTGTCAACAATATTTAAGGCTTCCAATATTCCCCCTCTTCCTCACCAGACCTGTCATGTGGCTTTTATTGTGAAGGATTTACTTTTCATGACACCCATTGTAATTAGTACGTTCTTATTCAATTTCTTCCAGCTTCCTTAAAAATGTACAAGCTAGCAAGCCCCAAGAAAGCTGCAGAGCAGCAACCCCACCAGCCAGCCGGAGACTCATCAAATGAATGCAGCACCACACGACATCATATGTCAGCAGCGTTTGTGCAAGATGACCTCATCCCTGAAGATGATTCTGTAGATCTGGTGCCAAGAGGTTCGGCTACTTCATCACCTGATAATGACGCACCACTCAAAGATCCGGCGACGAACTCCTCAAGCTTGCCTGCAACAACCAAGCCGCAGCAAAGTAGCCCAAGTACAAGCAACAAAATATGCTTCGACAGCTTATATTCCAGCACAGTCAGCAACGAAGATTACCTAAATGGAATGCTTAGTAGCACAGACGATACCCTTATCCCCGCCTCGACTGCAGGGGCAATTCATAACGAAATCTGGAATGACACCTCGGTTGGATGGAAACCTGCAAGACGTCAACTTCATACATCAGCAACCACCTCAGCAACGTTCCTGCAAGATAACCGCACCTCTGAGGATGACTGCACTTTTGAAGATGACCGCATTTCTGAGGATGAAGGGGTCTCTGAAGATGACCGCATGGATCTGGCGCCAAAAGGTGCAGTCGAAACTACGCCACCACCTGGCCACGATTTACCACCTGACACTGAATCCACACCGGACAGTATGTCAGCACGAGCAGGAAACCTCTTGCCTTCAGCTAAAGAAAAACCATGAGTTATATTACCAATAAGTACAGGAACCTCCAACTACATCAGGAAGCTGCAAAGAAATAAATTCACGCCCTGAAGAACGAGCTAAAGAGCGCAGAGCAGCAACTTCGCATGCTTCAGGATCCACAGTTCCTGACTGATGGCCAGAGAAAGCTACTCACTAAAAAACCAGCAGGGGAATGCCATGGTCTATGTCGACCGTGAAGCAGGCTCTCCAAGTTAAGTTTGCCTGCGGCACGACGGGCTACGAGCTGCTTTGAACCATCGGTTATCCGCTTCCCAGCACCAGAACTCTCATGAGAAGAATGCCGAGTTTTGTCTTTCTGCCTGGGATTCTCCAAGAGGCTTTCAATGTTTTGAAGAAGAAGGCCGACACAATGCACAAAAGTGAACGAGACTGGTTGTTGTTTCTAGATGAAATGGAGATTGACGAAGGCATTCAACACAACCAAGCTCATGACTGTTTCCTCGGGTCCATCACACTTCCACCAAGGAATGATGCCGCAAATCGCGCTTTGGTGTTCATGTTGGGAGGAGTAACAAGTCGGTGGAAGCAGATAGTGGCGTACCATTTGACGGGGCGGTCGCTTGATGGCGAGCTTTTCAAAGTCTTCGTTCTGAAGCCCGTGCAGTTGACTTCTGAAGCGGGGTTAAACGTTCTTGTGGTGACATGTGACATGGGTGCGCGGAGCCGGGCTATGTGGCGAGAGCTATATCTTTTGAGCACAAGAGACGCGGATACAGTGGTCAGCATTCCCCACCCGTCCCTTCAAGGACGCCGCCTTTATTTTATGGCGGATGTGGCTCACTTGCACAAGAACATTCGATGCCAGTTTTTGCGCTCTAGTCTTTTTTTTTTCTTAGCGAAGAAATCGTCAAATAAAACGAACTTCCCAGCGACACCATCAAGCTCAAGTACATAGAAAGGTCGCTGGATATGGACAAAGAGAATGAATGACCTTAAGGTTGCCCGTGGCTTATCGGATGTTCAGATAAGTCAGGGGCACTTCACCAAAATGAAGGTGAATATCGCTGTCCAGTTTTTTCGAGACGCACCACCTGCCATTCGGTACAGGGTGGACCAAGGCCAGCTCCCACCCGAGACAGAAAGCACCGCTTGGTTCTGCGAGCTGGTTTCCAGATAGATTGCTTTGATGTCGTTAAGACATCCTGTTGTGGCCCTCAGTCACCTTGACCTCCAGCAGCATCAGACTGCCATTCGCACGCTTGATCTGACTGCACGGACATTCAGGCAAATGAAGATGGGTGTCACGGCCCACTGGAAGCCTTCGCAAGCAGGGGTCATATCTTCAACAACAGTTCTCTATCAACTTCAAGAAGATCTGCTCAACGAGCATGACTATGCGTACCTGCTCACGGGTCGGCTGACTCAGGACTGCCTTGAGAACGTGTTCTCTGTCGTTCGACTGAAGAAACCTGTGCCAAGTGCATTATAATTCAAGTGCGCTCTTCGCATGATCTCTGTTAGTCAGTTCGTCCACACGCTCAAAACGTCTGGCTACACAGTAGATTACGGGGAATATATTGCAGACCTGTTTTCAACAAGTGGAGGAGCTCCACTGCAAGAACCTGCAGCTGTGAAGGAGGACATCATGGACGACTTCCTCATCATGATGACAAAGAAGGAAGGTCATATCTTGGCATATGTAGGTGGATTTCTCGTCCGTGCCGCGATGAGAACCAGGAACGGCAACACTTGCAAGGGAGCCCTCACGTCAGACTCTAACGGTGAATACAGCACCCTCATCAGACTGAAGGAGTCTGTGCGAGGAAGCGAGAACTTGACCTACCCCAGCCATGCGGTTATGCAGTTTCTCACTGCATGTGAAGAGCAGTTTAAGGGCCTCACGTCTACGACAGAAATCTTGAACCTTGCTTCACCATTCAAGACCATGTGGCTGTCCTTCGAAAAACAGCTCACTCGTGTCCAAAGCGTGCTCTGCACACAAAGACAACGAGGGGAGGCTGGCTTCTTCACAAGTACCTGCACTTCCGTCTGAAAATTCACCTGAAACAAGCTCGCCTCGAAAACCGATCAGTTGCCACTCTAGCAAGACCTGCGCTGGAGGTCAACCTGTTGTAAAGCCACTGCTT